>JAFELO010000556.1:279654-332482 GCA_017140195.1 Eumaeus atala | reverse complement strand
GCGACCACCTGACTGGAGACCGTATCTGCGTGAAATCCCCCCTCTCCCCCGTGATCCACCAAGCGGACTTGGGACTGCGTGTCCTGCGATCCGGACGAGGATCACACATGCGCACGCATCACGCACCCAATCGCTACGCACCACAGTCACAACACACCACACAACACAAAGGCCCTAAATGGGCCTACATTTCCCTGAGCCAAAAGCCAGGATGGCAACCCGCAATTATTGCGGCCCCGTTACCGAGGGGAAAGCCGTCCCCTTGCCCAACCCGGGTTATGAGGTTCGCCTCGATGCCCGTAACCCCCCACAGTTTCTGTGGAGATGACCAGCAGTGAACGTACCCGAGGCACGGGGTTTTAACATCTTCCTGACTTCCGACTGTTATTACAACTTGAAACACTCTGGCGCGTCCCGGGACTATGGTTAAACATGGTTACCACTATACCACACAACACCGAGGCAGTGAAAAATAATATGAGATGATGGCGTAATGGATTTGTCTTCACTGGATTTTTATCTGAGTTTAGGCTAAAGCTGCTAATGTATATAAAAATAGCCAGCGAATAAAGTAAAATATATCAATAAACCACTAAGCAAAATGGAACATGGCTTAAAGGCTATTCTCGGATACGGACGAATAGAGACAGACGACGATGCTACTATATAATATAACCTGCTTAAATAAGTACAACGAAGCTGTGTAAGTATAATATAGTAATGTCTATAGAGTCAAATACCTGTGTAAAGTACACATTACATTAAGTTTACATGCAATTAATCTTTTCTGTCACCAGACACGCTTAATCATCACGAAACAAAAGTAACATTGAGGTTTTATATTTAAGTTACTACTTCGTTTAGTCATGTCCGTCTTACTCGGTTTCATCATATCGCTACTTCTGCCATTACTATTGAAGTGACAGTTGTGCTTGACAGCATTACTGTCCCATCGAAACGGTAATTTCTCTTCTCAAAACTTGGCCACTCGCCAGAACCTTACTGGACTAACTACCATATCTTCTCCTGTGTTCCCAGCCAGGTTCTACTCTTACATGTGGAGCTTGTGGTGCTTCGTAATTCTCATTACACATACCGTTTAAAGCAGTCACCATGGTAAATTTCTAAATTAAAAGTTTCAACTTTTCGTGTTATAAACTATATTATATTGTTGTTCCAGATGGTCATCTACATCTGTCTCAACTTTCACCCTAATCCATTCTGTACTTATTGCGTCACTAATAAACATACATTTCAAATTTCTCATTTATGATATTAGTAATACTTCCAAGTACTACTATAATTACAAAGGGGAACTTAGTGTTAAGCTTTAATCCAGTACGTACTAGGTACTATGGGGAGACAATGCAAATCAGTCACGTGACGTAACTAGCATTCCTGTCCCGAAAATAGTCCGGACACAAGATGTGCAAGATGTACCAGACCGTGACACCGTGTTATATCATCTACAAGACCGTTACATTCTGGTTGAATGAACCTTAAACATAATATCCTTTTTTTTTTTGGTTTCGGTTATCCAAAAATCCAAAACCTATTAGGACCCATCATACCGGCTTCTCACGCCGATAATGGTCGATATATACCTTTTTTTTAAATAGTTATAGAAGACAATATGCCTCTCGCATGTAACACGATAGAAAAGACTACAACACTAATCTTACCAGAATATAATTGAAACGTTATGTATGTTTGTTCTTATTTCACACATAAACTAATAAACGAGTTTTGAATCGAAGAACAATGGCGATATATTAGGTTAATCAATTATGTAGCGTATTTGAACGTTCCGGACTTGATCAGAGCTGAAGACAACCCTTCACCTATTCCCGATTTTAATCCGATGGATTATGATTTATAGTCAGTTGTAGAGAGTACAACTTGCACTAAACGCGATGATACTTTGGAGTCCCTAAAACAATCCTTACGATTGACAGTGAAGAACTTCCCCATGGAAAGAATGCTTGCTTCTATTGATAACTGGTCTCAACGTGAGTGGAGACGACCACTTCTAAAAACTATTATATTTTTAATTATTTATATTTGTGCATTAAACAAACACACTGTAAAAGTAATAAACATTATTTGCAATTAAACCAAATATTTTTATCCTTTGTTACAATATTGGTGGCAAAACTAGGTATAAGTGAGAAACCACTCACTGGCTGATCAGGAAATCTCAGAAACACCGACAAACTTGAAATTTAGCAGCTGGAGTGCAGACATTCGCTAAGAACGAATTTTACGAAACTTCACAGCTAAGGGAGCATTTTTAGAGTAAAGTACGTGGGTAATAATGAGTATCCCTAGTTGGCTGGGGCACTTAGAAACGATAATAGAACACGTTTCAACAGATTTTGGAATGTTTGTCGGTTTATCTGTTTGTTTGTTTATTTATTTGACCGCGCATCGTGTGAAAATGGCTGAAAGGATTTTGATGCGGACTAGAATAATCTGCGGAAAAAATCCCTGGTTGGGTTTTAAGGTATAAAAAAATAATTGTTCAAAAAGACGGTTGATGCTATATCAAGCTTTAACCATTAAAGCATTGAAAGAAAAGGAAACGTGTCAATAAATGAACTTTTCGAACTCGAAATAAAGGAACTGCGAATTCGAGAATACAAAAAAAGCAGTTTTAATTGTTTTAAAACGTATTGTTTACGGTTATTCCACGTAGCAATGTAAACGAATAATGCAGTCGCATATTTATCAGTAGACCATAATGGGGCCTACACGACCTGGCTTTTATGAAAACGTTTACGGTGACTGACATGAGACATCCCGGTACGCTCGCCTTGGAATTTCGTTCCGTGATTATTAAAATAACATGTCGTATAGGGACGACACTTTTTGCATGTTTGTATAAAAACAAAATATGAGTAAATGTTTATGAGAGCGCGGCGAGGGCGAGTATTTCACATAATGAAGCTTGCAACTAAACCAGAACCAGTCTAAGAAGGATACTACTTTCAGGGGAAATACCTAGTGCCCTAGTGGGCACGCGTCTACTAGAGCTCTAGGTATGTTCTCCCCTAAAAAACTGGATATAATGACGTCGAATGTTTTCGGCGTACCTTGAAACGATACACCGTTTGAGGTCCGTGATAAGTTCATCAGATAAGCCCATTTCTCTCTCCCGTATAGTCTTCTCTGAACTCCTTTCGGCCTGGGCCCGGGGCATTTTGACGATTGGGCCTTACTTCTAGAACATGTTAAGTCTCACTCTACCCTAGGGCATCTTTAACTATCAAAAGCAGGGCCCTATTTAGCGACCTGAGCTAAGTTAACAAATTAATTATATCTCAATTTTCTGCCACAACATTTCCGCAAAATCTATATATCTCGGTTCAGCTGTTGAATTATTACATATAAGTTGTCTTGAAGAGTTATAGTGCACAACACTTCCTTATTTAATTTGTATTATTCGATATTTATCACATTATTTTTTTACCAATAAAAATTATGGTACATGATTTATATTTTGTATTGTTGATAAGGTTGCTCCCGTTTTCTATTTTTAAGACATTGTACAAAACGGTTTTAGTAACATCTTACTGCGGTTCAAATGCCTCAGTTTCCGTACAATAGTTATATGGCGATAAAAATATGTTTGCTTTCGTTTTTTTAGGATATATAAGGTCCCTCTCTTTTACTCGGTGATTATGGGAGTTGAGTGTTTGAAACTTGGGAGATAGGTGTGCCAGTAAGGCTACATAAATAATTTAATAAACCGCGATAAAATCCGTAAGAGTAGTTTTATTGTAATGTCTAACATTCGCGTTAATTTAAGACATCAAGATAAGTGTGTTTTATGAAGCACTACAAAATGATGTGGTATGATTTACAAAAATAAAATTATTTAGGGTCGCACTACATCACACGTGATAAAAAAAACGCAAGAGCGCATAGCTTCGTGGGGTATCTTTGAATAGATCTTATGAAATGAGTTTCTAAAAAAGTTTTTGAACATAGTAGAATCTGACTCGCCCATCACCAGTTTTCTTTATATATTTATTGAGAAAATGAAAAAGTTTCCTCGAAAATATGTGGTTCATGATAATCTATCTATGTGCCACATACCTGGCTACTTTCTTAAATTAAATTAATAATTTTCTTTGCTGCATGCATATACCACAGTAAGAGATCCAGTGTTAGGATATGGATTTGTTTCTTAAGTATCCTTAAATTTTAAACTGATAAACTGTAAGAATTGATGGCCTCTGTGACACTTGCGCTACATATTCGCAACATAAACATAGGAATTTGTATGACACAACAAGCTCGGCGCGTTTCTAGGAAAAACACGGCAAGGTCGTTTGGAGATAACAAAAGATTAAAATTGTGTATAATTTGTGTGTTGAGATGAAAAACCAGTACAAAGACTTCAATAGTATAGGGTCATGTGGTTTGTGAGTTTTTGTGTTAGAATTATGTGGAAAAAAAACTTTAACTCAAAGTGTTTGATACTAGCAGCTGAGGAAAATGCTCCACTCCCTATTCTACATCCAAATTTATACTTAAATGTATATCAGTTTAATATTATGAAACGACTGCAGTTTCATTAATATAATTATTTATAAACCATATAATTCATCAATTAGCTTTGCTACTCTAGGTAGAAGCAAAAAGCCAATAGCACACTGACCTATTTCATTTGGAATATATATATATATATATATATATATATATATATACACTTTTACACACACACACACACTTTAAATTACATACATAATTGTTTCATTATACATAGTGTTTAATTTAAATAAAAATTACTTACAACTAGAATATTTATTTTCTGCCACTCATTTTACATAAAAACAAATGTTTTGAATAATTCATTAAAATATGAAGAGAAATAGTCACATTCTGTTTCCAAAAGCAGTAAAGTATAGTTACTTTATAAGTGCACAAGTTTGGATAGATTTATGGATATTAGTTACTCAATCACGCTAAATTACTCAACAGATTTTGATGAAACATGGTAATGTAGCTTGTGTACCAAAATAACACAATATAAGCCAGTCATCTTGTCATGTCTATGTCTCAAGTAGTCAAAGTTGTGCAAAGCAGCTAGTAATAAATAAATGTTGCATAATCTTTATTTACTTGTAAATATATATATCTTAATGTTGTCTTATTATTATATAGTCTCATAATTAATAAGAAGCAGTTATATTTACATTGGTAAAAAGTCATACTTTCATGAATATTGTATTGTGAAATGGGATTTAAAGCATAGAATACAATGTCAGTGTAAAATATCAAACTAACCTCACAAACAGGCAGTTAGAAGGCACTCAGGAGCACTTGGGTTATTGGCAGACATCAACCATCCTGTGGAAGACCATAATATCATACTGTTGCAACACCTTGATAAAGTATGTCCCACATTAGTAAAAAATACGATTAAACTTTATAAGCCCAACGCAGCCAGGGATACAACGTTTGGATGGGAGCCAAGATTTACTGCACTAAGCAAGCAAAACTGAAATTCATAAGCGCAATCAAACTGTTAGTACATATCAAATGGGGAGTAAGTAAATAATAAATGCTAAGTGTATCCTTTCAAATGTCGTTAATGCCTGCGTATTTCTTACGAGTAATTTTTTGAATCAGGAATTTAAATTCAATAATTTACTTACGAAACTTCTACCTCGAAGGGGCATTTCAGTCAAAAAAAGATTAAAGCAGTTCCTGGCCAAAAGGTACCAAATTAAACAGAAAATTCACAATGTACAGTTAAATGCACTCACTTCCACAACTTTTAACAATTTCTCAATCCCACACCTTCCTTTGAGAACCTATTTTGACATAACTATTTTTTATTTGAAGGCTTGTCGCTTTTGACTTTTCTAGAACATTCACATTTTTAAATTGATAATCATTATTGGTAAATGAATGCAAAGTGATTGATCCACTCAGGTTAACAAATCAATAATTTGCTAGTTTATCCGTGTTTATGTACACACGGATAGGCTAATAAATTATTTATCATGGGGGGGGGGAAAGATCCATTATGAGAATGAATTAGTTGACTTCATCTTTACATAACGTTAATGACCTCTAGACATGGACAACAAATACTATTTAATTTCATACAATGTCTTGATTACTTTTCATGACGTTCATAAAAAAATATTTTTCAATCGTTTTGAGAAGTAAGCTCTTTTATAAATCATTATTTCTACTATGTACTTTACTTGTCCGCTATATATAGCGCGTGCTAATCAGATATACGTTTAATGTGCTGTTTACAACATTAAATATAAAAAATGGATTATTGTTTATAATAAATAAATGAATAAAATGAGTTTTAGAAGGATTGTAGACTCATGATTTCAATACTTGCAAATTATAGATATATTTTATGAAAGTTTGGTATTTGTAAAGTATTTTTTTATAAATACATCAAGAATCTTTTTTATAAACGGTTTTTAATTTCGTGACATGTGGCACTCCATTTGTTCAGCCTACCATTAGGGAACTGGCGTAAAGATATGTTGTTGTAGTTATCAATGATGAATTTCTGTATCTTGTAAATAAAAAAAAAATTCTGGACATTGAATATTACTACTAACGCACTCTGAACTATATTGTTAAATTATATTTTTGTCTTGATAACTCAGAACAGGATCTAAGCTCAGAACGAACGAATATGATAATTATTTCAGCTACTTGTCAATAAATATTAAATTAAAACTATACGTTGGCGTGATAATCATAATTTTATGAGGTCCTTAAGTACTATTCGAATTAATACTTACGCATCATTGATTAACAAAATACGTAAATTGCGGATAACCATTGATGTAAAGTATACTTAGATAATAGGTACGAAGCTTAGACCGTGTATAAAATGATCTAATGTACGGAGTTACACATTTTTCCTATTCGATACTATCGGAATTTGAATATTATCGATGGTTCACTGGAATAAATTAAATTTAGTATTAAAATTAAAATTGTTTAAAAATGTCTGTACTCTATTTGGCAATAATGCTAATGCGTATGGGTGTCGAAACTATCGTGTCACAATCTTAGTGACCTTACTTCTCCGAAATTGTTTTACCTATTTTTACCAATTTCTATATGCAGATTTAGTAAGTCTTAGAGTCGGCTACTACCTATTTAATTATCTTTTTTATGTTTACATGTTACAGTGACAACAAATTCAATTTATAACAGAAGAACCTCTGTCGGGACAACTAGTATTCTTATATAATACATACTAATAGGGAAATCAAGGAAGATAACCAGAGAGAAAATAATTCTGAATGCACTTTACCTATTGCGTTCACTGTACTAAATATATAAATTTTAATTTTAATGAAAAAAAATAACGATACACTGGGCAAATAAATTGTCTTCAAATAATTTGTTTATTTATCGATAGTACCTATCTATATAAAAAAAATCAAATTAAAAAAATAATTTACATTATCAGTTTACAATTCACGATATTCTAGGTTTCCGTGTGACAAGCAACGTAAGATTGATTGAAGGTAGTCGAGATTAATGAAATGAGGGAACTAATTCTGAATGTTGTGTTGCACCTCTTCTCTCATTTCTTCGTCTCTTTGATCAAGATAAGAAATTTAAAAAGCTTTCTGCCCTTATCACTATTATTAATTAAAAAATACAAAACGGTATCTAAATTGAATTTTTGAGTTTTATAGTATTTGCTACTTATATAGATTGCGGGTAATATTATTATATTTATCGATATTCGATATAAAAATCGATTCAAATTATATACATAAATATAATAGTATTACCAGCAATATACATAAATTGCTAATACTATAAAACATCTGAGGTTTCTTCGTTTTCCTTTTACGTACCTTATATATTTTTTAACTCTCTATGAGCATGGAACAAAAATATCGATTATTTGTATCGCTATTTTTATTTATCTCTACCCCAGAAGTGAAAAGAGGGGAGCGAGAGCGACTTAAACACATGTTTGATACTATCGAGTATCAATCACAAACAATGTATAGTCAATCAAATATACTATAGTCAATCAAAATAAAAATAAGTTTTGCAAGTTACGATATAATACTAATCTGTTTTTTAATACGACATTGTATTTACATAGACGTATAAAAAAGCATTATATCACAAATGACTCGATACACATAAACTAGTGAATTATATAAACAAATATTTTTTGTTATTACTATCAGTGTCATTACAAATTGATAAAGGATAACCAGTACACACTGATAACAGTTCTACATGTGATACAGCGAGGGAAGTTTTATTAAACCGTTGCTGTTAAAATAGAAAATGGATAGAATTCTTCTGCATAACAAGGTTAAGCTGTTATTTGAAAAGCTGACCGTTCCTAATTTTGTTATGAGCAATTATTATGTTGATAATTTTTTTATGAAGATGGACGCTGACGATGATGAAGGTAATTAAAATGACTATTTTTGTTTATCTGTGAATAATGTTTAGTATTTATTATATCGTTGGATGCCACTTAAAAATAGACCCGGAACTATGACTAAATAAATAATATAGGTGTTTCAAGTTTCCACTACTCGTGCGAAGTATAATGTATTTATACCCAATCAAATATTGTTGGACATTTTTATGAACATTTGTTTTATCATTATTGAGACATCTTCTCTTGCTAATGAAGAAGATTGAACTCATCCAAATTATTACACTGAGCAGTGATGATGTTCACTGGCCCCAGTTAAAGCGAATTATTCTATTTGAGTTTGCAATTAATTTTCATATTACTGTTGTAAAAAATATTGTTATACTTGTTTAGTATTTCAGTTGCCATGTTATAGTAGTGTAAACAAAAACCTAACATCATTGCACTTGAGGAATAAAAACTATTTTTATTAAAGGTCCACTATTTATTAAATATAATTTTTACTATTTCAATTTCACATCATCGGGTATACAATCCATTACATCACTTTATTAATTTTATAATATAAAATTATTGTTTTTTTATACTTTTAAAGTCGTGTTAAGGTATATTAAATAAATTTATATATAAAATTGCAGATGTGCTCCACTTAAAGTCTCTACCATGTATTATACCAAAACTGTTAATTGATTCATGGAAGTATATTGACACTTATCACAAGACTGTTAAAGTGTTCCTTGTAAGGCTCTTAGGTGTGTTTGTACAAGGAGAGGTGAACTATGCTCGAATATTTACAAGCATTGGCAATGATGTAGCAAAGGATTTGAAAGAAATAAATTCAGCAAATATGGATTCAAGCCTCAGGGTGGCATATATGGAGGTAGCATTAAATCTTATGCATCATAATTCTGGAGCTTTATGGATTGCCCAAAATGGTATTTATAAAGAAATATTAAAGCTCTGTTATGACAAGAGAACTGTATTTGTTGTGCGTCAAACGAATAAATTTGCTGCTATGTTTGTGTGGCGCCTGAATGATGCAGGAGCTGAATTGATTCTTAAAGAAGTCCTGACTGCTATATTTAAGCCTATCTTAGATATTGAGTGGATAAAACTTAACTCTGTGTCCTCAGAAGATGAGGAGGAATTGTGTAAAACGTTTGAGCCAATGTTATACATTCTGTTGTCTATAATGAGTGACAAGGAACATATCAAGAAAAGCAATCATGTGGTTAAATATATATTTGAAAATAATATTGTGACACATCTATATCTTGTCATGGATAGACTGAGACGACAAGAAACTTCATTGATCTTATGCAAATTTATCTTTTGGCTGACAATTGCGAAAATGTTTCATACGAAACCACTTTGCTCAAATGCACAATATGAAAGAGAAGATTTTATTGAAATAAGTGTAACATTTTTCAACACCCTCCATTTTCTGATAACACGAGGAGACACAAATTTCATTTTTGATTATTGTGTTGCTTGTAACTTAATATGGGCATCTGTTTGGCCAAACGACAAGCCAGCGATATGGGAGCAAAGTGAACGAAAAATACAAGTACATACACAGCTCTTAGTCATATGTCTTGTGCCCTGTTTGGTCTACGCAATGCACGATAAAATGCCTATGCATCCAGAGATAGAGGAGAAATTTAACAACGGCTTAACGAAGATAACAGAGGGTTCATGTGAACACACAGCACGTACAGCTTATAGTTTAAGGGACTTATTATTCCAGCTAGATATCCAAGCAGTGACATTACAAAGTGTAAAAAGATTGACATGTTTGAAGAAACATTTAAACGACAATCAAGCAAATTCTCTGTTTAAAGCATTATTTTACGTATTCAAAAGATTTGATCCTATGAATGAAGCAGAAGAAGTAATGTCCCAACCGGATTTTACAGATGATCACGAAAAAGTGGTTATCATGTATCATGTATTGGACACAATGTTGGCACTGGTAACCAACTATCGAATACTGTGGCACGAAAGTTTGGAAGTACTTTGTCTATATACAGTAGTATATGATATACTAAAACGCCCTAATTTAACTTGCAAGGTGGGTTCTCACTTGTTATCTTATATATATTTAACCAGTCATTACTTTCAGATTAAAAGTATAGTTGTGATTACAAATGTTATCTTTTGATCTTTGGAAAAAAAAGAATTTGATTTTTGCTACACATTAGACACGAAACGTGTAAGAGAGATCTGTTGTTGATAGCATAACTTTTACTTTGCACAATACTCTTACTTTGTGGTTTGTTTGCCTTGGTGATTGTTGCAATATGTATGTACGTCCAGGCCAAAATCACCTATAAAATACAAATAATTTTGTTAGCGTTCCCATATATTTTTTATTTTATAGACTTACAAATGTGGGCACTGATACTGCTTTGTATCCTGCTAATATTGTAAGAGCAAAAGTTTGTGAGTATGTTTGTTGTTTTTGTTAATGGATTGGATGAAATTTGCCACAGACAGGTTATAAATTATCTTACAGTGAAAAAATAATGTTACAATTTTTTTTACTACTCTATGTTGACAGAAGCGTCTATGCGCCCACCTCCACCCATGCTCGTACCCACCTCTCGGTCATGGGAGATGCACGGGGGTTTGCTGACCGGCTCTGTTCCCCAAAGTTGTACAAGTCACATTCCCACTGTACATGGTCTCTGGTTTCAACTTCATGACCGCAAGGACATGACGGTATATCACCTAACGCCATCCTGTGCAGGCTATAAAGCACCTGTGCCCTGTTAGTATCTGCGAAATAACGTACTCAGGTTCCACCCATTGATATGCCAGACGCGTTGTAACTTCTGGAAAGAAGTAGTACAGCTCCCTCCCGTCGTCACACGCGGCCCAGCTGACTGCCAAGTGGAGACGACATCGTCCGCGATAACGCTTTTCTTTTTCTTGCGCTTCTTGCCCCGCGCACTCCTCCTCGACGCGGTCCTACACGCGTCCCTCTTAAAGAACCTCCAGATCGGTAGGCAGAACGCCGGCCAATACTGGTAGCGCCGCACTGATGCATAACCTGTAGGCCTTCGTCAATAAATTCAGAGCTGGCCTTTGGGTGCGTAATAATGCACTATGTACAACATACAAGTGAGAGCGGCTACACCAAAGCGCTACAGCATATGTCCGGATTGCAACATAGGTTCCGTGGTACAGGAATCTGAGTGCCGGGTACTTCACGCCCCACGAGGAGGTAGGGACACGTGAGACCTTCCCGAAGGAGCCTATGCAGCGCCAAGGATCTAGCATCGTCTACGTGTAACCCAAGCACTTTGGTCACAGATGCACTGGCGATCGAGATACCATTCATCCTAATGGTCGTTCCGCTTTTAAAACGACCCTTAATTGTCATAGTGTGGGACTTGGCTGCGGAAAATGTTAGCCTTTTACGGGTCCCCCTATCCGAGAAACTGTTCAAGATCGTGGAACATTTCTGTTCGATGACGGCACGCGACGGTGCCTCGATCGCAAGCGTCAAATTGTCTGCGTATGCCACAAAGCTTACACCCTCTGGTCTCGGCAATCTAAGGATATCGTTCAGTAGGAGTTTCCATAGTGTGGGGCCCAATACCAAACCGTGGGGACATCCCATTGTGGAAACCTTTCAAAGCGTGCGGTGGTAACTGTGAAGCCAACATAACAGTTACAGAAATAACTTACGAGAGTCAGATAGATGTTTGGAGAGATGCCGGTAGGTTTTACCTTTAATAGCATCATTGGCCACCATACACTATCGAAGGCTCCGGAGATCTCCAAAAGAACGAGCTGGACGACAGAAGTGTCCAGTGCAGCTTCATCGGTAACTATAAGTCACCTCGGGCGACGGTCTAGGTGAGATTGTGGTTGATGGGGGGACAGATCCACTCCTTTCCCGCAGACGGGATGGACGCATCCCGATAGATATTTAAGATTAGCTAAAGTAACTATTACTGTCTTGGGAGAGGGGACCGGGTCCTCTCGCGAAGAGCTAGCTGAGCTATCATAACTGGAGGAACCGTTCCCCCCTCCTCCCCAATGCCCGGGAGAAACGGTAGGGCAGAGCTAGTAGATACATTATTACATTAGTATTGTTCAAAAGCTTAAATGACTATCTTCGCGAATGTTAACATCTTTAAAAATTGTCAAGTTCCATCTACGGTCTTGGTCTGCAAAATTCACATGAATTTATACTATTAGGATCTATCATGTGTTGTATTTGGTTTTTAGTTCATTGTGACTGCACTGAATGTTATAACAGTAACTGTGAAGAAGTTCTTACCGCCTAGTCTCTCTCTACTTCAAGAGTCGAGTCCAGGCTCCCCGATAAATGATCTTGGTGCACTTATATTTATGAAGATGCAGGATTTCAATTGGGAGGTCAGGGATTCTGCGCTGGAACTGCTACTTGTCTGCACAGAGCTATCATACATCAGTGAGTCTATCTTTTATATTCAACAATGTTAGGTTCACAGCGTTTGTAGACACATTTCTCCGTTATATAGTTAGTTAAGATAGAGAGAAAGAGAGTCAAGCAGAAGTTGGGAAATGGGGGGAGAGAGTTACGCGTTGTAAATTATTATTGTAGGGGCGAGAGAGGGATGTGCGATACACATTTTATTTCTCTCATTAATTTTATATCCAATTTCGTTTCGTAGGAGTAGAGAAGATTTAATTTGTCCGTGTGGTCTATAGCACGCTCGATTTTAATATACCAATATTTTATACGGAATTTTATTATATGTCGGTTTCATCCGAATATAGTTGAAACCGTGGAGACAAGACCGGGAGCATTCACTCCGTGTATAAAAAACCATAAAAATCATTAATTACGTGACGTCACTTTTACAAGAGTAAAGTTTAGATTCAGAGACATAGGATCTAAGAAGTAGGTAAATTTTGATTGGTTCTGTTTATCTATCTAGATAGAGCTTTGAAACTATAACTTACTGGGTACAGCACCACACTTTTGCTAATGTTGTATTGTCTGCGTTATTAAATTGGGCCTCTAAAAGCCGTCCTGGCTTTGAACCTAATCGAATCTAGGAGCACTAAAGGAGACCCCCACCTCTTAAGAGTTTACTCTATCTCACTGAGGAAACAATTGAAACATGTGGGGACCTTTTACTACGCTTCACATTGGCCTCGAACCGAGAAGGTATAATTTGTTCACTAACAGTAAATACGTCGTGTTTCTCAGTTCATTGTGTATTTTATTTTCCATACATTTTGTAACAGATAGTGCTGATGATGCATTGTAGCGATATCGGTCCGAAACGTCCGACTACATGTTACCGGGGTAAAGGGATGTAATGAAGGTACTATTTACCGTTCTTGAGTCATATTTCTCCGAATAAACGCGCACAAAATTAGATAAAAATAGTTTTTACGAGGGGTGATCGATAAGTAACCGAAACGACAAAGAAAATCTTTAATAATGTATTTAAAACGAATCAATTTCCTTAACGTAGTTTCCTTTTACCTCGATGTATTTAGTCCAGCGCTTCCCTATTGCCGTGCCACCAGTTTGATAAAATGTTTTCTCTAAACCCTCAAAATAATCGTCTACGGCGACAATGACTTCATCATTTGATGAAAACCTTCGGATAGGGGGATCCACCAGATCTGGGGAATAGGGGGGATGCGGAAAGAATTCGAACTGCAATTCATGGAGTTTGGCGACTGCACAGAGGTGCGTTGTCGTGGTGGAATACAATTTTCTCTTTTGGCTAAATGATGCTCTTTCTTTCGGATTTCTTCACAAAATTTTTGCGGCAAGCTTGCATAATGCTCTCCATTTATTGTTTTTCTTCTTTGCAAATAATCCACTAAAATAATCCCTCGAGCGTCCCAAAAAACAGTCGCCATCACTTTGCCGGCCGACAAAAACGTTTTTGCTCAGGTTTTTCGCTCTCATTCCAGTTCTTTTATATCCTTATATACAGTAGAGGAAACATGGATATAACGTAGTATCCATGTCTCCTCTACTGTATGTGACAGCTGCAAAAACTCGTAAGTATCACGCTTAATCACCGCCAAACACTCCGAGGAACGACGTTGCTTTTGGTTAACAGTGAGCGAACGCGGCACCCATCACGCGCAAAGCTTTTTCATTCGCAAATGTTGGTGTAAAATGTTAGAAATGCGTGCAGAGGAGATGCTTACCATCTCTGCTACCTGCCGCAACTTTAAGCGCCGATCATTCCAAACCATTTTTGAACCCAGGTTACCCAGGTGTGAATCGTACTCAATGCAGGATTTGTATTACTTAAAACACTGTCTACCTTGATTTTAATCTGTGTTGCCGTTTTCCCTTGAAACTTTATCACCTCACGAATTTCGTTTCTTTCCATTGTTGAGAAAATTTACGGCAGAGAAAGTTCCAGGTCCCCTCACACAAATTCTATCCGTTCGAATAAATACAAATTTGGCGGTCTACTTTCGAAAAGATGATAGAACATAATGCAACAAATTTTGTTTGCCTATCTTTTCTTATATTCATCGTTTCGGCCAGTTATCAATCAGCCCTCGTATCAAATTTTTTAATGTCGGTAAAAAAGGTAGCGATGAGTATAATGGGTAAAGTGCGTGAGATTAATCCCCAAGTCAAGCGAATGTAAGCAGACGTGTGTCAGTGCGCGAAAAAAGCGTTACAACAACTAGGCAAACGGAAATTGAGAGAGATATATAGTTAATCAAGATAGAGAGAAAGAGTTTGTGAGAGTCTGTAAGCCCATTGGGTTGATGGAACGCATATGTCATTTGGTTGTTTACGGGCGTCATCGAATATCCGAGCCGGTTCGTTAACCTACGCTATGAAAACTGGATGTCTGTAAAGTTAGTTGGATTACGAACGATAATTTTGACAGTGGTGAAACATTACTTACTTTTATGAATAAAATTATTAATAGTGTCATATAATCACTTTGTATATTAGTACTGTAAGGCTAACTGTGTAACAAGTACTAGAAAACGGAAGCATATTTAATTTAATATTTTTTAAATAAATTTAAGAAACACATGACGAATTTAATCAGAAGAAAATAGGAGGAATAGGAAGTAATTCCAATGTGTACTATCTCCTGCTCTGACTGGGGAGGGCCCAGTCAAAGCAGGAGACAACACAAGATTGCAATGACTTATACAAGGCAAGAAAAGCGAGGCCAGCCACACATAATACATATAGAATTCTCATCATGACCTGGGCGGGTTTCGCACCCGCGACCTCTGGCGTAACGGTCGCCTTAACATACGAAATAAAGAAATGTTACTCTTTGTGACGCATTTTTTCATCCCCATTTAAATCAGAAAGGAGAGAGATCATAAGAAAGTTTCACTTGAATAATTGCATTGTTTCAGAGTTCCCACCGTTTCAGAAACAGATCCTGTCCAACAAGCTGATAAACCTGGCCATGACGATAGCTCTGAATGATCACGAGTCGTACGTGAGAGTGTCCGCGTTGAAGTGCCTGGGCGCGGCCAGCAAGGTCACTGACCTCTGGGAACAGGTGAAGTCGGAGTACCCCAATGTTCAGGTAATTTTGTTTGGTTCTGTACGCTTTTCGACCGGTCCGCCCCCGTCGGTGCGAAAAGTGGTAAATGCGGCAATGGGGGCCCCAACTAACACTCCATTCCCGCGTCTCCGATCCGAGAAGTGCAGAGTGCCAGATAGTCACGTCTCATACTCGAGAGGTGGTTTGGAAGAGAATATGATGTAAGAGTCGAGATATGTGTAACTCTGGTCGCACCCTAACCTACCCCGCCAGGGAACTGGCGTGAAGATAAGTTCTTGTTGTAGTCCTGTCACATCTGCGTCAGGTAGTGAACTTGTTTATAGCTATAACCACGTATTAGTCCTCTAGTGCGGCTCATAAATGTCTCAAAACATCAATTTACATGTCTTTGGGCTAGCAATCACGTGACTACAACCCGGGACTTAAACTGTTCGCAGTCCCGACAGCAGGCAATGTTCATATGTGATGGGACAGGGAACCTGTTTAAAGCGTCCCGCTGTAAAGGAAAGATGGCAAGCATTCTATGAGATCTTAACATTAATCAAATCAAGGGCTCCCGAGTAGAATGTGCTACTGGCCCCGCGCGGACCTACGCTTAATCCAGTGCTTGGCTGGAATGTCAAAAAAAAATACTGCATTGAAGTCGAATGCTGTATTCGCTCAACCCACCGCCGTAAAGTGACAGCTATTTATTAATTTTCATTTATTCTGAAAATTTACAGCTAGCGCTTACAATATGAAATGGAGATACATAGAGCACAGTTAGGTTAGGTTAGGTTATTTTAATAATATTTAAGTTTTGTCGCGTTTCCTGCTTTTCGGATTTCTCCGAAAAAATCCCAATAATCACTAAAAACCCCAAGAACTAACTACTTCACTAGAAGATATTCTAGATTTTCCAGAGACACTTGAATTAATGTGCGCGTGATTGTTCCCTTAAGCCAGTTTCTTGTTGTTGTCAAACACCGCTATTAAAATTATATAATTGTTTAAGAATACTTCGTCTGTGGACTCGTATACGAACTGTTTTCGCACACCTTTGATGCTCATCAAAATCGATGTTTTAAAATCTAAACTAAAAATATTTGTTACGTTTCAGGAACTGCTTTTAGCTATACAGTGTAATAGCGAGGAAGGCATGGTGCGGAGGGAAGCGTGCGGTGTGCTCTGTGATGTTTACCAAAACGCCAAACTGTCACCTAACTTCAAAGTGACCCTCTACGACCGCATGGTAACCTCCGCGCTTAGCGAATTCCACTGGGAGGTGCAAATAAATGCGCTCAAATTTTGGAAAATCGTCATCAACAGTCTACTAAAAGACCAGGGGATGTTAGACGGAACCTTCCCCCCTGTGACCTTCTCGAAAGAATCGCGGAAGATAGTCACGCTCAATGAAAGAGAAATCCAGAAGCGATTGACTCGAATATTAGATGAATTGTCGTCTATCGGCTGTCTCACAGTCTTGATCAAGCTGCTACACGAGGAGTACACAGAAGTGGACATAATGGATGCCGCTTTGTCGATTTCGTCGGAACTGCTGTGTATACTCGACAAGTATAACGTGCCCAACTGTTTGCAGCCGAACGAATTTGAGCCGAAAACCGTCGAGGATTTGATGAGGCATGTCAAGATAGATCTGTTGAGTAACGAACATAACACAGCGGACGAGCCACAGAACCTGTCCAAGTCTGAAAACGTCATCGAAAGCATCCTAGATGCGACGGACTTAAACTTATTAGCCAACATATATGAGAGACAGATGAAGTTGCAGTGCGAGGAGACGGTCATTTCGCATAAAAACCAAACGCGTTTCCTCAAATTCGCCTCGCCATATTTGTACGTCACATATATGAAGAGTAAAGATTTCAAAGAGTATATCGAGCAGAAGAGGGATTGGAACGATGGCATTAAGAGTCTGTCGTCTTTGCTGGACGATGTGCTGGGCATTTACGAGGTGGACGACGAAGTGAACGTCTTGGATTGTTATTGAGATTATTGTTTTAAGCGGGTCCAAATATATTTCATATTGACATTTTTATTCATCAAATAGTAAGCTTTTCTCGGGCAGTACGATTTTGAACAGCACGACCCGGTACCTCTCCATCACATGATATTGCCGTAAAGTGACAGATATGCTGTTTTTGTAGCCGGTGGACCACTGGAGGGAGTTCTCCAGACAACACATGTGCATAGCAATTGTGAATGTATCCGTGAGTGTCAGTGGACATCAAGAGGCTGGCTGTTCATTTGCCCCCGTATAATTAAAAAGCCTGAAATTCTACACTCCTCGTTTCCTACTTCGTTCTGATTAAATTAGCTACAGGTCCCGACAGTTTCAACACTCCAATTGAGCCAGGATCACTTTCGTTAAACCGTCACAAGTGGGCGCCGCGGTCGGTCCTGCCTACACAGGGGTAGCACTGATTTTCCTTGGGTATAAAAAGGAGTAGCATAGCTAGGACAGTGAGCTGTGCCAATCCTGAATAATAAGAAGCTAGTACTTGTGGGAACCTAATCCATATCTGCACCCAAATTCAATGGTACTGTCCAGTGGCCCTATTGGAAATGACCTAGATTTCGTAGGTAATGCCGGTACTGAGTCAGCATTCCGTATCTGTAACTGCTTGGTAATGTGGAGTACTTACAGGACGGAATGAAATTCACCGTTTAGGAATCATGACCACCGCATTACAGCGTAATTTGGTTGGCAAAATCGCTCACATTATTTAACCGAAAAGCGGCAGCTATGCTGCCGCGTCTTGTGCGTATGCGCCGCGTTTTATCCGGTGGCCCATTGGAAGGGAAGAAACAAAGAGGATGTCTATGGGCGTCAGTAATCATCAAAAGGCTCTAACTGTTGGTTTTATTTTACATTTTAGGAGTACAAACGAGCACTGAGCCTTTTGACGACTGCCGATGCTCATAGATATCGGCGTTATTGATTTCATACATATGCCTTCCTTGCAAAGCCTGAAGAAGAAGAGCCTCTTCGTGAGCCATCGTTTGTCCTCTTATACTATAACATGAAATATCATATAGTTATCAGAGTCCAGAAAGACCAATGGTGGGGATTGTATCACGTAGTACACATTAAAAGACGGCGAAACATATGTTTGGCGAACATTCCGTTTGCATCTTATGCCATAAAAACTTTTGGACTACATCGTGGTCTTACACCAGCGTACAACTAGCAGGATCAGCAACGGATTGTGATGTCCCGGCCCAGACCAAAATGTTAACAGTCCGATGATGGTGGTGTTGCACCTCTGTGTTCCGGAGAACACGTTATCACGTCAGCCCTGCGCCGATTTTGGCTATGGTCGTATCTGACACCTATCCTATAAGAATAAGTGAGTAGCACTTGTGTTCAAACTTTTGCCAGTTGGTTCTCGGCTGCAATAAGTGAAGTTAGGATATAAGGACATTATTACAAGCTACATATAATTAGATTGCAAAGCATGTGCGGGTGACGATATCGTCCTGATTTAATGTCCATATTGGCGTCAAAGCCGGGTTGTATAACGTCAGGTCGCCTGTTTATATCTGGACAGTTATTTAACGACCGCAATGCTCCGCCGTGGGAATGGGTAACTTAATGGCGAAATGCCTACTTTGTTGCGCAGGTGATGCAGTACTTCTAGGCTTCACTCCACTACAAACACTAATCACAATAATGATAGATGTTTGTGAAAATGTTAAGCTTGAAATGAAGAAAATTAATGTTTTAGTGTCTGAAAGAGAAGATACCAGAATGGATGTATAGTTGTGGTCGATATTGTAGTGTTGGAGCAAGTGAAGTTTGCAAGCAAGCAAGCTACAAAAGAAGTAATGAGGCATAATTAATAACAAAATAAAAGAGTGACAACATTTACTTATTCTTTTTTTCTTATTATTTCCTAATTGCTATTGTTACTAAATGTAAAATGTAAACTAAATCTAATCAATTTCTATGACTGCACCAACTTTCGACAGGGTCTCCTTCAGTTTTTCCGCTTCGTCTTTAGAAACGTCGGCCTTTACAACAGTTGGAACACTCTCTACAAACTTCTTAGCTTGCACCAAATTGAAGCCTTCCAGGAGACTCTTGACTTCTTTGATTAGGGCCACTTTCTGTTTTTCATCAAATTTGGTCATTTTAACCTGGTTAACAAAAATATATATATATATAATTTGATCATGAATAATAACTGAATCGGAAAATGAATAAATAAAAAAGACAATAGACAGATTTCTTTTCTTTCTTCATAATAGCATCCTTAAGGATAGGTGCCAGTAAATAAAGGACAGTTTGAAGTGAACACAGTTTGGTCAACTTCTTCATCTATCCTCATTGACATAACATTCATGAGGTATCAAACCAAATTTTAACAGTGTAGATTTATAATGTATAATGACAGTAACATTAATACGACCAGACTGTGTGTGATGCTGCTAGTAGTGTATAAACCTGAATAGCCAGTTTAGAGAGTTAGTGTGATGGAAGACAAAACATGAAAGTATGAATAAAGACTAATGTAAAACACTACAGTCATGACCAACACATTCAAGTACATTTAAACTGCAAGTTTTTAATGAACTAAATATATAGGTTATATCTTTAATGGATTGTTGCATGATTAATGGATTATAGGTTCATGCCTGAATCTTCAAACACATACGTACAGTGAAACTAGATTTAACAGCTTTTGGAGCTGCTTCTTCCTCCTGAGCTGCAGGGTTTGCCATAGCAAAGCCCCCCATAGGCATTACAGGAGCATCAGGCAGATTTAACCTCCTCTTTAGTACTTGACTGAGCTCTGATACCTCCAAAAGGTTCAACTGAATAATTTCTGATATTAATTTTTCAATTTTTGGTGAAGCTGGTTTATCTACACCTTCAGGAGGTGGAATTGTTAGAGGATTTATAGCCTCAGCTATCTCCTGTTGTAAAATCGCACTGAAAAAGAAAAAATAATGTAAATACTGTGGATCATCCTTACGGCGAGGTTATATTTACAATTGTTACTTTTAAATAAATTATATAATGAAACTCAATCCGAAATAATTTTAGTATTAATGGAATATATAAAAACATTATATTTTTAATAAAATAAATATTTAATGATATTAAAAATATTTATTACCATCGAGAAAATGAACGCCACTGTCCCAACTGAAGTTTTCTCACTAATCTGATACCGTTCATGTTGGTTGTATTATTAAATTTGTTTTTTTTTTACAATATTTCGTATATATTTTGTTTAGTGATATAAATTGTAATTTTATAATTACAGTTTACTCTAACCTAAAAATTGCAAAGATCTACCAGTTTTACTATTTTTTTTTAAATTATGTCACTGTCGTTACTCACCACTCGTCATATCTATGGTGATTTCCTAAAAGTAGCAAAATATTTTTAAAAGCACCAAAATCATAAAATGAGAAATATTTGATTGGTTTATTAACTGTTAGATACATAATATTTGCTAAGCACATATGATTGATTCCAATTCTGATATTAATTGTAATTTCGAAAGTCTTATGCTTATATAAAAACATATCTGCAAACCATAGACTGCCACCACGTAAATTACAATCATAACCGTATCAAAAATTGGTTTCTTAAATTATATCGTCTTCAAATTAACGAAAAAGCTAAAAATAATGTAATTTATTAGACAGTATTTTTGTTCCAAATATCCCCGTTTCTCCGGTACCCTGAGGTCATTTAATTATAAGGTATTTAATTATTAAGTTAATAGATAGCGAAGGGAAGCCAGCCTAAATCGCGGCCGTCTACGTCGAAAGAGACAGTAAACACTCTCTGTTTCCTTTTTTAATTCATTTCTTGCTGCGCAATGTGCATGTGAGATTAGCTAGACAAATCTCGCATGCACATTGCGCAGCAAGCAATATCTTCCTCCTTTATTCTCAAAGACGACTAGTCACCGCCGTACATCTGTCCTTCGTATCCTATCTCCATCTATATTACTTTTGAGCGTCACTTTTGATTCCAAGCTCAATTATTAATTAAAAACTTAACAATTTGATTGAAAAAGCTACTACGTGTATATGATTCGTCTTAGAATAACAGCTATCTATGACAACTTTAATACCCAAAAATTCTATACTACGCTTTCATGCGTAGTCACTATGAATATTGCTCACCAGTATGGAACCCTTAATTCTGCTGTACATATTAATCGTATCGATGCTATCCTCATCATCATTATCAGCCCTTATCGGTCCACTGCTGGACATAGGCCTCTCTCAATGAACGCCAGGACGACCGATCTCCTGCTACTCACATTCATCCCGGACCGGCCACTGCACGGAGATCGTCTTCCCACCTGGTGAACGGTCGAGCAACGTCAAAAAGCAGCACCAATAAGGGCCGATAATGATGATGATGGTCATGTCTCGGAAGTAAGAACGAAATACACTTATTTTCTGAACGTCTCCTGGCATTAATATCACCAGAGGTAATGTGACGTTGACGTTGACAATGACAGCTGCCAGCTGTCTTGAAAATTGCCTTATTTTGATCAGGCCATCTGATAATATGCTGTTTGTGGATCAGGCGCTTGATGTCCACTGTGATATTTAACATTTCATTTGTGATAGTTTTGTGATATTTTAATATTAAATCCAAAATATTGTTTCCAAAAAATAGAAACAAGTGGTCGGGTAATGTTGTTTCCACAATTAAAATACTTCTCCCTAAAATAATAACAAGGCTTGAAGGTAACATTTTTTTTCTATCTTGTTTTCCTACATTTTCTAGTTACATTTATATGTTTTATACAAGCGATGGTTTTTCCTGTCGCGTTTTGAGAATGTTTGTGACTTTAGAGGCACAGGGGGCAGCGTAATCGAGAGGATATTCGAAGGTTTCTGTTAGTGAGTATCAAATAAGGGTTGCAATAGATTACCTCTTCACGAATTTAGACTTCCTGAAGGTGGGGAAGAAGCGGGGAGGGAGTCTTTAGGCAATGTCGAAAAAAATATAACCACGAAGACTTTATAATAACTCGGTGCCTTCCTTCCCAGATTCTCACCTCTTATGGAGCAGCAGGGTGGGGGGTCACAGTAGGGGTTCTGAAACAGACCGTCTTGTTGAGCACATTGAAAAAAAAAACAGATTCTGTGCTCACGCAGATAGACCACAGATTTGTGATTTTCGGCGATTTTAACGCCCATCTCAACGACCTGATAATGTGGCAAGATCTGCCCTATGGCCCCTCGCCCACGTGAATCCCTGATGTGGAAGATCATAACTTTTTCCTGCTGGACCTTCAGCTGAACTTTAATCGGGACAGCTACTTGGTTGGTCTCGACTCGTCTGGCTATCACGAAGTACGGTGCCTATTACACAAGTACTGTTGTTGTATGCATAGACTGTTGCCGCGTCTGGCACAGGTCAGGGATTGATGAGAGGGATAGCGGCTCTTCTTACCACTTCAACAGCCCTGCAGTTACAATGCGAACAAACAACAATCTTACTGCCTACCGCTTATATTGGTGTCGGAAACTGTGATTTTTTTTTTCGGAGGGACCTAATACTGGTTGGCGGCGCTAGTCCAGCCTCAACAGTTCGACTGACTACGAAGACTTTTTTGTCTTCAGGTTTAGGGAGACGATAGGGGGACAGACCCCTTTTTTCCCGCAGATGGGAAGAGATGAACCGGGTTGATTGTGGGCGTACCCTATAGTGATTATTTTCGGAAACTGTGATTACTTCCTACTCCTTATATTTTCTTCTGATTAAATTCGTTAGGGTTCCCAAGACAGTTTTAGCTTTTTCCTCGGCATCATACTTCATTCGACGCACAACAACCAGAGGCCACCCTCGGTACTTCCGAACTTACGCATTACTGGAAGCCAACAATACGCCTGCAAAGTCTCAAGTTTTGCACATATCTAATGTCTGTGGTAGTAATCTATTAACTGCTCGTTTTCCCCTTATTGGATAAAAAAACAAATAAGTATTGAGCTTCATTCATACATTTGGGCTGGTCCGCATTCAGTAAGCAGAGCTATACAAATTGGCCAATAACATTGTGCAGACTTGGAGACACTTTTCCCGCGCACATAACATCAGTATCTGAGTGAGATGCCGCGCATTTAGACCGGCCTGCATACGTTATAGTCGCAATTGCAATTTGCCGGCGAAACATTAAGTTTCAGTCTGAAAACCGTAAGGACAGGACGTCTCGTCACTAGCTTCGCTTACCGATTTATAAAGGTATGTTATTTCTTGGCCATTTTCAAATTATGAAAAATAACAATTGCACTCTGCAAATTGTTTTAGTCTACAAAATATTTTCGTAACTAGAAATTTTATGGTGTAAGGAATTAGGATATAATCAGGCTAGCAAGTTATGTGCCGTAGTTTCTGCTAACACTTACGAGTTGCAGGCGTAATGTAGCAATGTCTTCATTAAATAAAGAAATGCGACTCATCTTGGGTTTGCGAAAGGAGGATATATTTACTTTATTTAATTTTTTAATAATTTCCTCAGGCTTTTAGAAAAAAAAGTGAGTTCGTCACATGGTTTTTTTTCTTAGGTAGGGGGCTGACAGGTAGTTAGGTAGTGGCTACCGCCGTCTATGGTACAAATGATTATTAGGAATACATCGTTACACATTTGTGAAAATAACCTGGATAGTAATTGAAAATTAGTAACCCTTACGATTTTTTTTCGAGCCTAGGTTCTTTAATCGTGAAATAAAGTATTTTGTGTAAATAATATAATGTAGGTAATTAACTGTTTTCGGAAGACTAGTTTTTAATATACCGGAGCATCAATCAACATATTTGAAGTTCGCTTGGTCGTAAACCTTATCAGACGCATCAGCATAGCTTTGCACCTGTGCTAATTAACTGAGTAGCACTCGGACCTACACGGATTTATTTCTAACCTATCTAAAAACATGAACGCGAAAGAACAATAACAAAAACCTTAAGTTTGTACAACAAACCCCCAATAATGTTTTTTTTGTTTCGCCCTTTTTCTAGCCTTATTTTACCTTACTGTAGCCAGTTTAGCTTAGATTATATTATATAAATGCTTAAGTTTATTATTAAGTATATTATTTTGCAAGTAGTTTCCTCTTAAGTGACTGGTGGAATGATTAAAAGTATCATTATGGAGCATGGTGACTGGTGAGCGCGAGCCGCGTGTGTGGTTGGGGCGTCATCAGTCTATTAATCACGACCATATCAATAATTTAAACAATACAATCTAACCATTAGAAACAATTTAAACAATAAAATCTAACCATTAGAAACAATTTAAACAATAAAATCTAACCATTAGAAACAATTTAAACAATAAAATCTAACCATTAGAAACAATTTAGACAGCAGTACCTTGTGCAAAAAGACTGATTTAGTTATAATTTAAATTAAACCTTTTCTAAAAGTCCCATTAGGATAACAAACAATCAACAGTTTTTTTATATTAAGAAACATTTAAATTCTTAATCCGTCTGTACGCGCAGGCCTTAATGATATAAATTTAAATTTTTTTCAATATCCAAATCAATATATTTTATCGAATCTAGAAATAGCAATGATCGAAATATATTTTTAAATTGCGTAATATGCATTGTCTTATTGAGGCCTTCGACGCATAACCAGAAGGTGAGTCTCTTTTATTTACAAACAAAAAAATTTTAATAAAAAAATCATACCGACTTCAAATGTAATAAACAGAGATTTTAACGCGATACTTAAAATGCTTATTGCAAGGTATTGGCTAAGTTTTTGTAAACTTCTTGCTCGACGTTTCGACTGGGTTACACCAGCGGTGGTAACGATTCGACTGACTAAGATAACTACAAAATGTGTAACAAACGTGAAAGTCTCAAACAATTATTTAATCTAATGTATAAAATTCCCGTGTCACAATGTCAAAACTACCTTACTCCTCCGAAACGGCTTTACCGATTTGTACCAAATTTTACACGTATATTCAGCAGGTCTGAGATTCGGCTACTATCTACATTTCATATTCCTACGTCATAATGACAACAAGTTTAATTTATGATAGCGCAACGTCTGTCGGGACGGCTACCACGTTAACACATTTTGAACACACGACAGAATAGCCATTGCCACTGACTTGAAACTTAAGTCACCAACTCTGGATATAATTAAGATTAGTAGATTCGTGAGGTACACCTCATACCATTAAACGAGCAATTCTTATGCGTAGAGAACGATCTCGGAAACCACTGCAACGATTTTCTTGAATTTTTGTATTGTTAGCAGAGTAACTCAATCGAACCTTTAGTCTAGCTACTCGCTAGACTAAAGGTTCGATGTAGTTTATTTTCAACTATTCAGTGCCCCGTCTAATATTTGTGTCGTCGGTCTGATTTTTTTTTCTACTTTCAGTGAAATTCTGCAATTACACTAAGTATGTGAGTTTGAAAGAATACGATGTACAGTCTAAATGTGTTTAAAGAATCTTTATAAAAAAGAGTTTGGGCATTGTGTGCTTTTTAATTTTAACGAGGCTGATTTCACCGAGTCGCGTGGGTGGTTTAAGTTTGTTTGAAGGTAGTTAGGATTAAAATTCCGTAGCAAAATGGACAGAAATAGAACCCTTATAGTATCGTCACGTCCTCCGTATGTCACACTGATTTTACTCGGAGGCTGTAACATTCATGTTTAGAACGTAGATGTATTTTGTGAGCCGCTGCATGTTGGTCTCGTGTCCCCCACACGTGTCATGGGCAAGCTTTTTTAAATGGTGAAGAGTCTATAGAAGTTTCTGAGAAAATTGAGATGTTCGCTTTTATAGTGGTACAACATTGCTTGTGCCCCCTATAACTTGTGAACGACGAGGAGAGAATTTAGTAATATTCCTGTAAACTTAAGACATCAAAAAATTTAAAAAAAATTTATTTGCTACTACGGAACCCTTCATTGGCGTAACCGTCTCGCTACTAGACGGTTTTTTATAGCACCTATAAGGGGACGACGAACGATCCGGAGGTTTTCGATTGAGTGGTGATGCCCGACGGCTATAGACATCCGCATCATTGTTACTTTGCATAAAAGTTATTCAAACATGCTGCCATTATTCCTTCCTCCCCTTCAGCCTTCCACCTTATTCACATATCACGAAGCGATAGGGTAGCTTGTACTTCAAACCGATATAAAATAAAATGGAGTTGGCTCTGTGGTAGTACCGGCCGATTCGGATGCAATCTCACTTTCTTTTTCGGAGGGACCTACTACTGGTTGGCGGCGCTATTACTCCCGCCTCTACATCGGACTAGCTAAGACTTTTGTGTCCTCTGGTTTACGGATATGACAGGGGGAAACTTCCTCTTTTTTCAGACTTCACTTTAGATCGTACATCTTATTGAAAGTACAGAATTTTATAAAATAAGACTAAAAAGAATGTACGTCTTTTACAAGTAAAACTTCTTGTTTCATAACACACATTGTTGTAGATTTTCCATCTATCAAAAGTAGCAATGCCACGTGTTCCACTGTGTGTGGTATCCCTACAAGTCCTATAGCGATCTATTCGACCTGAATACTAAAAAAGATTGCAAATCCCTAAATAATTTGCTATAGCCTCAGCACAAACTTAACTTGGCACTGTAGACGATAACAGAATAAATAGTACTTTTATTCCGTCGATATGTATTATGATTGCAAATCCTTGAATAATATTTGCTATAGCCTTAGCGCAAACTTACTTGGCACTGTAGACGATAACAGATTGAATAGTAATTTTATTCCGTCGATATGTATTATGGTGTAAGGCCTCCTTGGTACCTTTACATCTAGGGTGTACCAGGCTGTCGAAAAGAGAGCTTTTCGCGGCTTGTATGGGCTATGGCAATCTCATCCTATTTCCCACTTTAACTGGAGAGATAAACTTAAATTGGAATGACTTTCGATTTTTTTATGGCATAGGGGGAAAAACGAAGAATCTGCCTTTTGCTGACAACTCACAAACCGCACGAAACGCGACAGCGACGCTGTTACTTTACGCCGATATCAAGTGAGCGATAGGTATAATATCCCAGGTCGTGCCGGCCCAATTCCGTTGCATAGGAAGATGTAGTGTCATGCTCCATGGATGACAACTCCTTCATGCAGTATGGCACTTCCTCTTCCTAAAGAAAAAGAGTTTCGAGTCTACCTTATTTAGTATCGTTAAATTCGTTGCGGGACTTAAGATTTTTTTTCTCCAATTTTTCCTCCGGGCTCCCAGCGATGATTCAAAGAGTGTTAATGGTCGTCGCTGCTGATGCTTGCACATAGAAACAGCAGCAGTGGGATTTGTGTGCCTGTCAAAAGTACACACATTTCAAGTCATTCCGCCTTATAGCTATTTAGATTGATTATGCGCATATCAATAAAAGGATTCATCATTATACGGAACTCCCTTACAAATGAATTTTAGATCCAACTGTCGAGAAAACTATATTTACATAACAGTTTTGTGCTGACTTGATAAGCGAACCATTTACTACTGATAATGTATCTTCAGTCCTCTCGTCAGGGGATAAGATTCATATTCAAGCTGTCACAGGCAAATTGCCCTGTCCTAGTGCTTGTGACATGTTTGCAAATGACAGCCTTTATTCAATTCAATGCAGTAGCTTACGTAAAACGGATGGCTATAATCATCATTCAATTGTACCATCTTACTTTGGATGTTCCATTATGATTCAGTGATATTGCTCTATTACAACCTCCTCTAAGTATTGCTTAAACGGTCCCTTATTTGTGCAACCTGAATATTCTGACGCTGGTATTTTACCAGCTTATGATGGCATGTAGTCGCTTTTCCGAGGTTTAGAATTTTAAGCTTTTTACGCATGCTTGACTTGGGATGTAAGCTGGTGGATGCGTGACAAGAGCGTTAAGAAAACGATGTCAACGGAAATTCAGAGGAAGACATAAGCTAGTCAAGATAGGAAGAGAGAGAGAATTTGTGAGCACACATTTTCTTTCTCTCGTTTCGCTTAAATATAGAAGCTTTACTTCATCTGTGTGGTCTAAAACACTCGATTTTTTACCACATTGCCTTAAAAGGATGGTAATGATTTTGTCCGATCGGCTTAAAACATTTCAACGTATTTATCAGTGTCGTCTTATTCGTCCTGATAACAGTTTGTTTAGAAGCACTTGATATTTTTGTCTCCAATTTAATGTTAGATTTTTGAAAATTGGATAGTATTATCCGTGTATTTTATGAACCGCTGAAATAATCATCATTATCAGTCCTTGCCAGTCTACTGCTGGACATAGGTCTCTCTCAATGAATGCCAAGACGACCACCGATCTCGTCGATCAACACCTCGTTTCCCTAAACGCGGCCTCCAATCTAAAATCTTATAGGCCCATCTACCATCTGTTGTTCTGAGTGTGTGACCAGTCCATTGCCACTTCAGAGAGCTTATTCATCGCGTGATATCGGATACTTTAGTTCTCTGCCTTATGACTTCGTTACGAATTCTGTTGGACGGATAAACACCCAACATAGCACGTTCAATAGCCCGGTGAGCCACCGCAAACTTCCAAATTAAGAGGCCATGTTTTTAACCTCAAGTGGACGACAGCAGTACAATTAGGTTGTTCGCACTAGTCCTGGCCACGGTGGCGGCCACGGTAACGGTGGAATAGGGGGTGCATAGAATCTCCGGGCTACGGATCGCTACCACCGATTTGACCTGGCTATTTATATAGTTTATCCGCCGTGTTTAGTTTAAGAGATGTGCGATGTATTTGGTTTACTGCTTCGGAACTCTTCATGGCCAGTGCGACTGGCTCTTAACCGGTGTTCATTTTTACTCTCACATACGGTCCTATCTTTGTTTAAGCTGGTCAAGTCACAGAGCTAGCTAACAATGACCTCAAACAGTGTCCTGCACACGTTTTACTCCAGCAGGCCCGTACGGCTATTGTGCTACGCGATTTGCTGTTGCCACCGACGCCACAGCTTTCCATTCAAGCATACGCATATTATAATTATATTGGCTTTAAATCCGTATATTTCGTTAGGACTTTGAAAATATCGAGTAATAAAACATAACTTAAGCTACTGTATTACGTATATTTAAAGTATACTAAAATTACATATATAAATGACCTAAGTTACATAACACCCATTATGACACACACCTGGTAAGGCCTCTGTTCTGACGGTGCGCTGGACCTTATATAAAGATGTTAAAGCTAGTCTTTGCAGTGATTTAGTCTAAAGTAGCCCAGTCTGCCCGAATGTGATCTGGAGCATATGCTTCCTGGATACGTCGCTAAGTTGGCGTTAATGTTGATAAAAACTCAAAAGTTTCGTTTGGGATATTCTCAAGTTTGTCAGATGTGTTCTAAGAAGTGCATTTATTTACAATCATCATGCATCATTAATAAAGGGTATCTTTAGGTTTAACTGATACGTTCTTATTGATGAAGTTGATTCTAATCACTTTAATACGAGGGTGGATCTAAAAGTTCGTGGCCTAACCTACATGGAGCTATGACATCTTTTTAAATCTACCGTCATTTGTTAGTATGTGTCATATTGATTTATTGTGCGCAGTTTCATTCCGATACTGCACAATATAAATTTTCTGTAATTATTTGTTTGAAGCAATCTGACGCAATTTTCAATAACGGAGAAAATTGAACACCGTGCAGTCATTAAGTACCTTAATAAAAAAAGGCCTATCACCAAAACACATCCATCAAGGTATGGTGAGCACTTTGGGGGAGTCTGCTCCATCGTATTCCAGTGTCAAGAAGTGGGTAGCTGAGTTTAAGCGTGGTCGTGAGAGCATTAAAGATGATCCTAGGAGTGGAAGGCCTACATCCTCTACCACGAAAGAAAACATCGATAAAATTTGTGATCTCGTGCCGGGTGACCGACGTTTGACCTTTGGTAAGATAGCTGAGATAACAAACATTAGTTATGGCAGGGTGCAATACATAATAACGGAAGAGTTGGGGTTCCATAAGGTTTCTGCTCGCTGGGTCCCGAGGTTGCTTTCAGCTGGACAAAAACGAGTTCGATACACAATTTCGCGAGACTGTATGGAACTTTTCGAGACTGATCCCGAGGACTTTTTGTCTAGATTTGTTGCCATGGATGAAAGCTGGGTTCACCACCATACTCCTGAATCAAAGCAACAATCAAAACAGTGGAAAAGATCAGACTCTCCTACACCGAAAAAGGCTAAAGTCGTTTTGTCGACTAACAAAGTCATGGCTTCTGTTTTTTGGGATGCGAATGGCATTATTTTTGTAGATTATTTACCGAAAGGTCAAACTATAAATTCTAGTTATTATTGTAACCTTTTACGAAGACTCCGGGAAGAAATAAAACAGAAAGGCCGGGAATGTTGCGTAAGAAAGTTTTGTTTCATCAAGACAATGCACGCGTTCACACTTCGTTTGAAACAATGTCTGTAATCCATGATTGTGGCTACGAATTGCTGCCCCACCCAACTTATTCTCTGGATTTAGCCCCCTGGGATTATCATTTATTTGCAAATTTAAAAAAACATTTGGCTGGCTCGAAATTTTCGACTAAAGATGAGGTGATAGTCGCAGTAAACGATTATTTCGCCGACCTTCCGGAATCTTTTTTTTTCGAGGGGATAAACAAGTTGCAGGTCAGGTGGAAGAAGTGTGTTGCACTAGATGGAGACTGTCGAAAAATAAAAATAAATTTAGATCCACTTTTCTTTCATTTTCTTGGTCGGGCTTAGAACTTCTAGATCCACCCTCGTATCAATTATTTGGAAGGATTTGTGTGAATTCTAATTCGTTTCTTTTTGGCCAGGAGGCAGTTAGACTATGACAGTTGTTAGATTCAATATATATTTCGGACCGCCAATGTACTTAACATGTTTTCTACATTTTCTATTGTCCTAATATCCTGGTAATATTGTATATTCCAAGGCTTATGTGTGTTAGTTATCCTTGCATATAAAATCCCCTGTACGGATTTGGATACAGAATATATCTATTTTGTGTAACATAAAAATACTTTATATCCCGAAATATACGGATCCCTTACGGTAAATTTTACGCGTGTAAAAACCGCGGGGCGCAGCTAGCTAAAAACGTTTCCTTTTTATTAACTGCAAATTTAACTTTTCTAATTAGTATTACTTGTAAGACTTCTCTTGTTTGTGTCGAAGCTATTAATTGAAATATTGTTATTTCCAACTTCAATAACAAGTTAATTAATGTTGTGAAACTTGAACGCTTTGTATTTGTAATGCTTTGTAGTGGCGTACAAGTGAAACCTGAAATATGCGTCTAGATTAATGCTAAATATGCCCAGTATCTACTCATTGTACTGGAGTTTTCATTCGGATTGCTCGCGTACTGGCTTTAGTGTTAGTTAGTAAAACAAACTCTTAAGGATTTATCCTGTACAGCAAAGGCTAAATCCTAGTACTACTACAGTACTATTGATGTTACACTAAATTGCTTTATGAACCGTCAAATAACCGGCTGCGTTAGAAGGAGTGTGTAATCCTTTCGAGAGCTTGTATGTAAGTTCCCTTTGTTGACTTGAAAACGCGAGTGATACATTAAATGTTATGTCGTAAACGATCGGATTTTAGTTCTTTAATTTAATCTCAGACTCTTTAAAGGTCTTTAATTTAATGTTAGTTTATTTTGTGTTTAAAGTTCTTTCACTTAATGTTAGATTATTTTGTGGTTCAAGTTCTAGTTCAACGTTATATTGCCCATATATAGGCTGCCAACTTCCAGCTAAGCTGCTGCGTTCGTGTAGCTCGCGAGATTGATCAATAGGCTTCTTGACTTTGTGTTCTTTAGTTCTCAGTGGGGGTGTATATCGCCACGAAGCATGTCTTATCGAAGTACACAACTTACTTCGATCAACTATATAACTGTTGCCAAATGCCAAATGAGAATTCCCATTTTAAGATTGGGTAAACTTTAACATATGTTGTTTTATTTTCGATGTTGTTCTAGCTAGTTAAGGTTTCAATTGGACTAATTTATATGAATACCTAGGATTTTTTCTTAATCCTTTGAACATATAAGATACAAATTTGTCTATTTAGATAAGTAATTATGAACCTTTTGTATAGTGGATTGAAGGAAACACATCGTGTTCTTTTCCACGTTGACTTTTCCAACACAAATATAATTGAATATTTTTTTGCAGTTGCAAGCCGGTTAAGATGAGTGGCGGCAGTGTGATATGGTTTCGCAACGGGCTTCGTCTCCATGACAACCCCTCGCTGCTGAGGGCCGTGGAAGAGAAGAACGGCCCTCTGTTCCCCTTCTTCATATTCGATGGTGAAACTGATGGTGAGTGTCCGTTGTTTACTAATCCTTGTGATCGCTCAGCGATAGAAATTCTATTCCAATTGTAAAACCTTTTCGAAAAAAAAACTAAATGCCAAATTGTTGTAGTTGACAGTTGAATTATAAACGTGTTGTACACAAATGTGGAGTGAGAATGCCGCGGTGTGCGTATCGTATTTTTTAAATTAAAATAATAATAATAATGCTTATTGTATATGATACTAGCTGACCCGGCGAACTTTGTTCCGCCTTAATGGCAATAAATAAGCAGATTGTGTTTTTTTATTGGAAAAAATACAAAAAAAAAAAATAACTACATTAATCATTCATTATTATTTCTGTATTTTAGTACACAGGTTGCTCTTCACTTAAGTACCCTGTGATACACGACATTTTTTGTTTTATTATCAGGCGCAAGAACAAACAACGCAGATGGTCTTCCGACCCGTGAACATGCCACGTATAATTGACCATGGGAAAAACATGAATGATCTAGATTTAAACCACAGACTTTTAAGGATTGGCCTGGTGACTTGTTGATGGTCATGGCAAATGCAAGACGTATCGGAAATTGAAGTCTTTTAAATTCAAACGGAATATCGGTTGGGATCATCGGGATCCTCGGAATAAGAACTTCCTCACCTTTGAATTTCCCTATCATTATCGTAGCGTAAATTACATTGTTCATCAATTTACTAACCACCAAACGCGTACCGTTGCACAGTTTTGGTTGGTTTGTGTTTCGAAGCATGATTACTACGGAGCCAACCTTTAGGCGTAAATTGTGCGGTGGTAAGCCAGGCACGTCCAAAGAGTTTAAAAATTCAATTGGATAGTTGGTGGCTTCATCTTCATTTGTGACGCAATCAATAGATTTGAATGAATGCATTGTTCCAATGATCTTATTTTGAATTATGTAGTTCTGGTCATCTACATCTTTATTCTTAGCCGCTAAAATTGCTCGCTCACTCAACCATTCATTATTTTTGTAGTTAGAAATAATATTTGGAAATACATTGTTGATAAGTTCGTCTTTTGATGAGACAAAATTACAGAAATTATTTGGAAATGATATTAATCCGCTCGATTCATGGACAGGTACTTGACCATTACCGATAGTCAGCAATTGCTCCGAGAAATCTTCAGCACATGTATCATTAAGCAATGTAACTCTCATGTTTGTTGTCAGCTGCAGTTTCTTCACATAGCGCCATAGATTTGACGATTTGAGGCAAGCGTTTATTTCATCGGCAGCCGTAGATCTTTGAATTACTGGCAGTATTTGGCAGAAATCGCCAGACAGTAAAATCATTGCTCCTCCAAAACATCTCGAGTCATTGCGTAAATCTTTTAATGTTCGGTTAAGTGCTTCTAGTGCACGTTTATGCGCCATTGTGCATTCGTCCCAGATGATGATTTTGGATGCCGCTAAAACTTTGGCCATTGCTGAGTGTTTTGCAATATTACACGTTGGTTCTTCAATAGTTTGAAGATTTAACGGTAATTTGAATGCTGAATAAGCCGTACGGCATCCTTCTAACAACGTGGCTGCTATTCCAGAAGAAGCAACTGCAACCGCTATGTTGGATCTCGCCCGAACAGTTGCTAAAACTAATGACATAAGGAATGTCTTGCCAGTTCCACCAGGGGCATTTAGGAAATATAAACCACCATTTTCATCAGCGATTGCCATTCCTTTGAACTACTAAATCTAATTCCTGGTGATCATATTCACGTTCCCGTTCCAATTCTCGATTAAATGCGTCATTCATTTCACGATTTGGCGCTGGCATTCCTAACCTGATTAATAAATTACCGCACATGAGGTAACACATATCTTCGATCAAGATTAAAGCACGATTATGTATCTCACTCAATCTCAATATCGTGATTTCTGGAACTGATACGACTTTGATTTAAAATATGTTCTGACATACTATCTTTGTACTTGTGCCACAGGTTACATGGGTTTGATGGAAAACATGTCGAAATTATGATAGCGAATAATGTGCGTATCTGACTTGGAGATGCAGAGATAGTGGCTTCAGCGATTGTCGTATCCCAATGGGTATCGTTTTCTAATAAGTTCAATTCTTCACATGCAGCACGATATGTTGGGAATATTACACCATTAACAGTTCGTAGTGTCTCAAATGAAGTTGGACCACGCACATTTACCAGCAACAACCGTAAATAGAAACATTCATCATTCTTTGGATGAACTGTATACATACGACCAAGAGCATCAGTAGAACGCACATCTGGATACCCAGGAACCGCATCGCCTTGCTACCGTCTTTGAAGATTCTTGGATGAAGCATTCCAAGTATAATAATGTGGCATCTCCGAGTAAAGCAAAGTTCGTGCAAACTGATCGCTTTGGCAGGTTGCAAAAAAACTGGTCAATGTAGTTGCTGGAGGTGTTTCAGCACATTGCGTAGCATTCGAAGCCGTGAAATATACTCGTTGATCATTTTCCCGATGCACCGCCAAATGTATAACAGTAGGATGACGTTCGTGAATTGGAAATGCGAATATACGCCAAATCGCTTCATTACAGTTCACATAACGACCAACTTGATAGCGTGAAATTTCATCGTTGGTATTTGAGGATTGCAATCCAAAAACCGCCATTTCACTGCCTTTCGTGACATATTTGCAAATATATTTTATGGACTTAACTGAATTGCAGTATTCAACGTTGCAATGTGTCTTGAACGTTTTAGAAATAAGTGGCGAATATGGAACAATCCAACTGTTGTCGACAACGAAATCCATTCTTTTCACTTTTGTTGTGACAGTTCGACCGTTGTCATCTGGTGATCGACGCCGATACAGCGGATACCCATCGTTGCCAGTGACAGTCTCCGCCGTTAATTTCCGTGGATATCGTTTAGAGCACTTTCCATCGACCACGCAAGGTGATTGGGGATTGATGGCACCACACGGTCCATGAATCATATTAGTAGTAACAACATCATGTAGGTCTGGATCGACTTCATGATCAGGAATCTCGGCACATATGATATCATCTATTTGGTCAGGCTGAATTCTTTCCACTAACCAAATAAGAATGTGTGCGTGCGGCAGGCCTCGCTTTTGCCATTCGATTGAATACATCCAGCATCGCGTATCTCCAAAGACGCGTTGTTTAACAATAAAGTTCATCAGGGACCGAATTTTTTGCCTGAATATACGTGCTGTGATGTCGTGTCTATCATTTGATGTTTGTTCGGGAAGCAGCAATTGAGTCATTTCTATCCATTTTGGATTACAGGTAAAAGTAATAAAGAGATCTGGCCGGCCGTAATGACGAACATATGTCATTGCATCTTGTGCATATTCATGCATATGACGTGGGCTGACAATGTACGTCGCCGGCAGAATAGTTAATCGACCAATATTAGCTGCATTTCCTTCATTATTCCATGCAGTTTGGCTTGGTTCAACCTAATAAATGTTAAACGTTCCGTTTCTATTTTTACATACATGTCAACGCAATACTGCTGAAATAATCGACGAAACCGCAGCAAATAGTTGTCAGCATTTTGATGAATCATCAAACGATATGCATAACAATTCATTGAGCTAACTTTCTTTGTAGTTTTTTCACGTGAAATTAAAAATTTGATAATTAACCATTTCAATGACAAATAATACAGACACTAACCATTATTAAGATACTGATAATTTACCATTCAATGGATTTATCATTTTAATATTAAAATAATATCCATCTTCTCCTTGCCAAAACATCAGTGGGTATTGCAATGCGTCATATGATCGATGAGTTTCAGATATTTGTTGCAGTTGCCCAGTATCGCGACGTGTAGGCACAATATCGCGTTTTTCCAATTGTTCACCAACAATCAGGATGGCAACTTCGTCTACTGTTGGAGCATTAAATGTGTGTTCGTGTGTTCCAGATGGTCGTTTATCTGCTTTGATGACAACTTTATAGTCATCATTTGTCATGCGCTCTAAAGCACTCTTAAGCAACCTGACCAACGCATGGTGTTCATGAAGCAGACACTGCAAGTCTTGAATAATTGCTCGCTTCATTCCTGCATTGATCCCTAGGCGTCGATCAAGTTGTTCTTCCATGTTGCCCATGAAATATATTTGTAAAAATTTATTCTGTGTATCTTCGAAAGGTAGTAATGATCCAATTCGATGGTGAATCTGTCCTTGTATCTACAAAATAAAAACCAGACAGTATTAACGGGGTTATAAACACTTTTTCTGTGGGAGAGTAGAGTTCAGTATTAGCAAATATAATACATACCAATAGATAAAGTAAGTTATTCTTTAACTACATTCTATGTAAGTACCGAAACCTTAAATGTCGGATTAAATCCTCCTTCTTCGATAATGTCTGCCCCAATTGACGTTATTTGGAAACAACTGTTGTATTTTCGAGTATTTGCAAAAAAGTGGCGTGATTCTTGTGTTTCGCCACAAAGCAATGAATACAATGGCTTATGTGGCGGAGTCAAGTAATTTCACTTTACCATTAAGGCAGCATAATCCAGGCGTTTCTCCGGAAAACTTCAATGCACCACAATACTCGCAAACAACGTCCATTTACCCAATGCAAACGTTAGGATGCAAGCTGTAATCATTGCTGCAATCGTATCGAAACGCTGCTCGATTCAAATCACCTAAATATCTTGTTCTGCGTCGCAAATTATCTATTTGTTGCCTTCTGTTGTTCGCTCGACGGTTCTGCATTGCCAACCGAGCTGTTTCACGGGCTGCTTCACTTTGCTCTCGTGATTGAGAAGCACGAAGTCGAGTCATACTATCGCGGCGCTGTTCACGTGCAATTTCTTGTTCTTCTTCAGTCCTTTCATTAGCAGTATTTTGTATTCTTCTTGCATTACGGCTTTGTCGGGAAAGATTCGATCGTCTTGGTCGCGGCATTATTAATTAAACTTCACTTCACTTTTAATTAGACTTCACTTCACTTCAATCCACTTCTTAATTATTTATTTAATAGAAATAGTTTTAATATGGATTTCTTACAAATATCAGATTGTCATCCATACGTCATTACATAGCTGTCATTTTACGTCAATTACATAGCTGTCATTTGCGTTTTGTTATTCCAAGTCTGATTCTTTTTTGTTATACCACGTTTTATAGTGACTGACGTTTCATGTCAAGTCACACGGAAACGCTGTCGAACGGGATAAAAAGTATCCTATGTCCGTCTCCTGGCTCTAAGCTACCTGCCTACTAATATTCAGCCAAATCTGTTCTGCCGTTCTTGAGTTATAAGTGGTGTAACTAACACGACTTTCTTTTATATATATAGATAGATTCTGTACGCGACTTCAAACGCCTCCGATCGCGCAATTCCTTATAATGTCCCGGCACCTTTTATAATCAATTGGCAAACGAGTAATTGGAGCCATTCGATGACGGTCGTTGTCTACTAAAGTCCGCACGGTAGTAACCTTGCCCTCCTTCCCCCATTTCTCCTCTTAGACCCCTAAGAGGAGAAATGGGGATGGACCGGATGCACCGGATGGATGTACACGCAAACAGCACGAAGCGCGTATTAGTAGCAAAGCCCAATTTGACTGCAAAGCAGTTATGAAACGAGTTTTGACATAATAACAAAGTATTTATATCAATAAATGATTTCAAAATGAAATTGAAGAGAGGTGGATGCGTCACGAGCCTACTTGGGCCGATGGTGCTTCTCTACAGCTTGTATCGCGCTCTCGCTTGCACGCTTGGCTCATGCGGAACGTGACAGTTTTTCTTGCGTGCAGTCGGCGTTCATCAATTTATAAGACGTTATCACGTCAAAAAAAACACATCTTCACGCCAATTCGCTAATTGGATAGGCAGATATGACATTAAAATGTTATGAATAGTTATATAACAATGTTGGGGATGACAGGTACAAAGGTGGCGGGCTACAACCGCATGCGTTACATGCTGGAGGCGCTCGACGACCTGGACGGCCAGTTCCGGCAGCACGGCGGCAGACTGTTCATGGTGAAGGGCAAGCCCGACACCGTTTTCAAACGCCTGTGGGAGCACTTCGGTTTGTATTTTTATAGTATAAGGGGAGGAAAGATCAGTCGGGAGTCCTTTGACCACGGAAGTCCATAGACATCAGCACATTTACTAAGCCATACTTATCCTGCGGATGTGAGGCGGTATCGTGTGGGTGAGAGGTACCTATGCTACGACGTGCCGTTCCAATCCAGCATACACTACCTCTGCAGACTTGTGTACTGCCTCAATTATTTTTTTGTATTACAGTAACTATTTTAAATTTGTTAGGTTTGGTTAGGTTATTGAAGTGAAACATCCTGTAGTAAAATTTCTTTACTTATAAGTAAAATTTCGCACTGTTAACTTGGGAAATAAGCTGTATAATAATGCGACGAGATCGTTACGAAGAGGAGTAGCGGTACGAAAACGAGAACTTTAGAGTAACTGAAGTTGAGAGGAGGCAAAGTTAGTGACGAAATTTTTATTTTATTGTATTATACAATATGGAACAAAAAACATGTTGTTCTTTTTAGGCACGTATACATATGTGAAACTCACATTCATTATAAGGATAAAATCAACTATTGGCAAGTTACTAATTAAAATCAAACAATGATTTGAATTGTTCAAACCAAAACAATGTTTAATGTCTTCGTCCAATTTATTGCACGTACGACATTTCTAAGAAACAGCACGCGGTGCCCGTTTAGTAATGTTGTGTATTAAGGCGCGGGCGAACTGGCGGAACTGCACACAACAGTGATTTTAAGTAAACCACACGAGAGGTACAACTGCGGGACACTGCGCGGAACAATCGTCGGTCATCCCTGGTGGCCACACATAAGGATGGAATAATTATTGTAATTATCGCGTCGCGTTTACTATGACGCATTAGCACTTTTATAGCGGCGGCTCCTTTGACCTTGACCGCGTTGCATTTCTATGCAATTTTTTCCAAATTTCCTGTTTCCACCGGAAAGGAACCGGAAGGACGTCTATCTTATTTGTTTTTTTTTTCGTTCGTTTTTCTTGTGACCTGTGTTATTGATGTCGTATTTAATCAGAAATAAAGTAAAAAAATTACATTCACGCCTATAATCCCCGAAGAAATAAGGAGAGGTGTGCTAGTACATCCACAACTCTTAATTCCAGTAGATATACTAGAACACCCACGATTAGCCAAGGTACTGAGGGCACATTCCAATCCCGGACAATGTAATGCATGCTCAGAATAATCTGAAAAACATTTAATAATAGTTGCCCGACCTGGGGATCGAACTCAGGACCCCAGACGGCTGACAGTCTTAACAGGCGACACCCGCACTGTTATAACAGTGTGTATAATATGTGGTATACCACAGAGGCGATCAGGAATATTTTAATATTTCTGTGTGTCTCGGATGGCCGGCATCCATATCGTGGAGTGCAATGTCTCCTGCCATGTGACCACGAGGACAATGGATTGATAGAAATAAAATAACGCAACTTTAGAGAGCTCTAATAATAAATAAATTAAGAATACGGCTTTTGCCGATTTGTAGCGCAAATCGATGTGCGTCTTTTTTTTAAGCTGGCAAAACTTTCTAAGTGCGGCTATTAGCTAACAGATGGCGCTATTTACTAGGAAACCAATTCAATATCCTAAGAGAGCATATTTTCTATAATGTTAAACAGAAAAAAGAATTAAAACTATTATTAAAGAATTAACACGTAACAGTAATTACTTAATATTAAAATAATGTATCCTTTCACTAAATAAACTTAATAACTTACAGTTTGTGTCCAGGTTGTGGGTAGAAAAATAACTTCCTTACCAATCACTTTGCACTTGTGAATAAAATTTTAGCTACGAAACGTATTGATTTCTCAAGCTGATTTATTCCTAGGATCACTATAACGTTTATAATCAACACACAATAACAATTTGTTCGAAAAGTAGAGAAAAAAATACCACTTTTCGAAATATTTGTGCTCAGCACGTACGAACACTGTCACTTTGACAAGAGCCGTACGGCAACGAGGTAAGACAAGGTACACGAGCAAATCGGAGCCTGTTTACAACTATCGACACTCATGGGCATCCCCATAATTGTAATGCCCCTTTAAAGTACTACGGACTACTCACATACCGCACGAAACGCGACAGAACAGCTATGACTTTACGGCGGTACGTATCATGTGAGCCAGGGGCCTCCCTGGTCATGCAATCATAGAAAGAGTAACGAACGACTAAAAGTATTTCTCTCCGAGTCACGTTTCGTATATTACTATAGGTGCAAGTGTGAGAGGTGTGAGCACATATTTTCTTTCGAGTCACGTTTCCTATATTACTACCTTGTCACATAGCCAATTACGTTTCTTTTAACTAAAGAAGTTTTACTTCGGTCGTGTCCTACTTCTAAAATGTTTGTTCCATTTGACGCATGTCTCGTTAGACCCGTCTGCTGCTCCTTTACCGACGCAACATTGATAATAATAATAATAATAACTGAGGACTTACTACATACATCACGTTGGTCGAGTCCTGATGTAAGTACTGTAAGGACTTGTGTCACAGACAACGGAAATATATTTAATATTTTGTAATGATACGAAATTGTACATATCTAAGATTATTATAAAAATACACATCTATGTAAGATAAACATCCATGACCTGGGCCGAATGCGAACCCGCGATCTTTGGGGCAACATGCACAGCGGCAACTATGTTACCACTGCGTCAAATAAAAGTCTGTAGTAAGAGAAAAAACGGTGCGGGTGACGATACTCGCATATTACAAATGAATTAAGTTTAAGCGTTTCAATATATGAGCCGTTTCGAAATTTTCAATGTCGTATATTCTCTGACAAGGCTTCGTTTCTCGACAAGAAACCTTAGGATATTCTAATTAATGTGCCTTTGGATTTAATTTAGGCCAGGGTTTCTGTTGTCTTGTAAGTCAGGGGCGCGATAAGGCGAACAATAAGTTTGAGAAACCAAGAGAGTAGGTGACTACATTAGTTACGTCATGATATTTTATGGTACGCTCTGCTTAGTGCCCACATTAGAAAAAACATTGTGGTATAGCTGGTCTCGTATCTACACCTTTTTTGACGCGGGGAAACGCATTTACGCGCCTTCACTGGCCCTGGGTGTGTACCCACAAAAACTGCCGCGAGTGGCATCCCTGCTGCCTTGGTGAGGCGGCTCGGAACAGCAAATAATCAGGGCACCTCGACGGCCAGTCAGCCTAATACTGGACCGACGCCACCTCCATAGATGCGGTTGTCTCGCACTACAAGACAGCCCCACCTACCTTTGGGACAGTGCAATGGGGGTGACGTTCTCATTCTCGCCCCTTGCCCCGTGCTATTGCGCACCTCCTCGGTACAACTGGCTTCGCCCTTGCTGTCAGAGCTCACCCCAGGCCACTGAGCCCCACCGCCACGACAACGCTTGAACCATGATGGGGCTCTTAGCTCTTAATATTTCTGAATATTGTAATAACGTTGTAATGAAAATTGTGTAGCATCCAAGCTGCATTTAGTTTAGCTTAGCACTCCTCGCTCACATGATGGCGAAAGTAAAAAGACAGCTTTGATGTTCGGTGTCGTGCAGTTTATGATCCGGTGACGCAATGCAGGGATGGGGCAGGGGAGGACAACGCATCTGCATATGTGAATGTTGTTGTGCGGGGCTTTCTGTGTCGTCAGGTCGTCAGATCGTCAGAAATCAAAATCCAGTGCTTCCATTTCCATTCTTGAAAAAAATAGATATTCGCCGCGTGTGCTTCGAGCAGGACTGCGAGCCGACGTCGCGGCCGCGCGATGAGCGGGTGCGTAGCATGTGCCGCGCGACGGGTGCGCACTGCTACGAGCACGTGTCGCACACGCTGTGGGATCCGTCCACCGTCATACTCGCCAACGGCGGCATCCCGCCGCTCACGTACGACATGTTCTTGGTCAGTACACAACATAAATGGTAAAATATCAGATATATTTTAGGACACGTTAGATAATGATCCTATGTAATCAATTATCATCATCATTATCAACCCCTATCGGTCCAGTGTCAGACATAGACCTCTCTCAATTAATGCCAAGACGGCCTCCGGCTACTCCGTCGTGGACCAGCTACTGCACGGACATCGTCTTCCCACGTTGTGCACACACCCAGACACAAAGGAGAGCAACGCGCCAATTGTGCAGACGTTTATTGAACGGTAGAGAGCAGGAGCTTTGGACTGCTCTTATGTCCCTCTATAACATTATTTAAGAAGTTACTTAAGTTAACATATTGGCAATATTTTATTTCGATTGTCTCGGTCTACTGTAAAATAATGATACGGGCTGTTGTGTTGTAGCATACTGTGGGAGTGATCGGAGACCCTCCGCGGCCCATCCCCGACGTGGACCTGAGCGAAGTGCACTTCGTGGACCTGCCCGCCAGCTTCTACGAGGAGTTCCATGTGTTTGACAAGGTAAGCTACTTCCAGTATGGGTTACAAAATGATAAATGATTAAAAAGAGATTGGAAATTCAATATTGAGTAACGCTTAATATTGCAGCATAGCATTACGCGTTTCCACGGCAACACATTCTATAATTTGGACAACGTATCACGTCCATACGGCAGGGAGTACTGTTTATTTTGTGTAATTCCAATGTCCAGGCGCCGAAGCCGGAGGCGCTGGGCGTGTTCCCGGAGGGCGCGGACGTGCGCATGATTCGCTGGGTGGGCGGGGAGACCGCCGCCATGCAGCAGATGCGCCACCGCCTCGCCACCGAGTACGAGACCTTCCGCAGGTACGTGGTAACCAGTAGGCTTCTTTTTTAAGTGATAGGGAGGACTACCGCTGCCCATAGATATCTGCAAAACTAGGTGTCTTTCAGACGCGTTGCGGGCCTTTAAAGCATGGGTATGTTCTTTTTGTTAAAGACCTCTAAGTGGTATCGGATCGGAAATACCGAGGGAGGCAGCTGGTTCCACAGTACAGCGGCAAGAAGTAGCGTTTAAACCGCACTGTTGTAGATTTCGGACACCAAGGTGATGCATACAGACTGAGTTGGTAACGTGGCGGTAAATCCGCGTCTTACGCCAATACAGAGGTCGCGTGTTCGAATCCCGCCCAGGTCGTGGAAATTTTTTATAATATATGAGGGCAAACCAGCAATCAGAGCCTTTTACGACTACCGACGCCCACGTATTACACAATTACTATCATCGTTATCAGCCTTTATCGACGATCCACTGCTGGACAAAGGCATCCATCATTGAACGCTAATACGACGGATCTCCTGCTACTCGCATCCATCCCGGACCGGCTACTGCACGTCCCACCTGGTGAACTATGCTAATTACTATGCCGGTGTTTATATATGTATTATATGTCTTAAATATATTAATTTATAAAATAATTTCCTAATTTTATAAATTATATTTAAAAACATTGCCTTTTGTCACGCAAGTCAAGTTATCACCGATAATGTAGAATTCTAATGGTAAAATAATGTTTAAATTCGGTCCGGTAATTCAAAACAAACAAACAAGTGTATCCTCTGTGTACTACTAGTACAGATTATACAGTGTGTTGGCTCGATCCTGTCCTTGTGACTTGTATCTAACGTCACATCGAGCGAGGGCGTCAACAGGGTTGTCTATCCGCAGTATTCAAAAATCAAAATAAAAATTCCTAAAAGCAATAGTCATCAGCATCATCAGCAGCAGCCGGGAGACGTCCGCTGCTGGCCAAAGGCACGTCGCGGTAGAAGCTGCGTGCATCCGGCGGCTCCCAACCACTACATCAGTACAGCAGTTGAGGACCCGCCCACACTAGTACAATTATTGTTATAATGGTATTCTTTTTGTGCGTCAAAATATTGATGGTGTACTGCGCTACTAGGGGTTCGTACCTGCCGACGCACGGCAGCCCCGACCTCCTGGGGCCGCCGGTGTCGCTCAGCCCAGCGCTACGGTTCGGGTGTCTCTCCGTCCGTAGGTAAGTTGTAGCTTTAATTGTATACGAGAGCAAACGAGCCCTCGAAGCCTTTTGATGACTACCGATGCTCATAGACATCCGCATAATCATGCTGATGTGTTACCCTCCTGCATTCCGTTTCGCCAAATGCAGCACCAGTAATGGCGTATTGCACCGAGCGCGTCAATCTAGTGGTCACTTTAAGGCATTCAATGTGGGCTAAACAGGGACCGGATGACCTCTTTCTTTGATTAAGCCAACTTTTCTAGAATCTTTGAAGTCCTATGGAAATCTTACTCAAATGAAATGGTAACTTATTGATAGTGTCAGTCTTTCGATGTGGAAATCCTATTTATTAAATAAGGTTAACTACTTCTGATGCGCTTACCAGTTAGGGGGTAAGGGGTTAACCTTATGTTTTACTCTTTTCCGCGTATGATTTTGTTCCACTTTTATAAAAAAACCTAGTAGATGGTCAGGTACAATAGGGTTTTCGAATTCGGTTGATGCTTACCCGAATTAACGCTATCGGTTTGGTAAATACGTATTTATATTATAGCTAACTATTTTATTATAGTATTGATAGGGTATTTGAAACAAGCCTATGAAATACCCAATTAAATATTATACCCAATTAATAAAGGAGCTTAAGGGTGGGAGGTTCTGGTCCCTGGGGCTAAAGGCATTCCACTGGTTGCACAAATTCGGTTGCATTGCAGCATGGCACTACCTTCTGCTAAGCCTTTTTTACGTCTACTGGACCTGAGTGTCCTGTCGTAAGTTCATGTGACACGCGTAAGCGGTGGGTACTTAACTCGCGCAAGACTTAATTCCACTACTCATGCCTCGTAGTCCTGTGGAATAATAAAAAAAAATTATACATCGGTCCCCTGGCTTCTGAGTTACTCTGTTTTATGACAGGTGTGCAATGTTTCTCCACCACGGCTCAAGCCCTGTCGTGGCGGTGGGGCTCATTAGCCTGGGGTGAACCCAGGCGAAGCCACTTGAACCGAGGGGGATCTCTTTGCACCTCTCTTATAAGAAGGGGGGGTGGGGGGCTAAAGAGAGGGTGGAAATTAGTTCTTAAAGTTAGCTGGTGAAACATAGCTACGTTTTATGGGGGCAAATTGAAACCTCTTGATAACTACAGATGCCTATAAACATTCGCATAACCAAAGTTTATTACAGATGCCCTTTATACAAACCCTCAATGGGCCGTATCATTATAGAATTACATGAAACACTACATAGGTGTCATTAGTCACCGTTATATTGAAACCCCGGTCTGGCCCAATTTGGCTTAAGAGCGTCAATTACCTCTTATAAAATGTCACAGGTTTTCAATTTTCACATTTTCACTAATACACATATTGTGTAATTAGGTTCTACTGGGCGCTGCAGGACCTGTACCAACAAGTGCACCAGGGACGGCTGTCCGCGACGCACTTTATAACCGGTGAGTTCATGGAGTATACGTAAATTGGGCTTGGCTTGTGGCGTCTATAGAAAAGCCATTCCTATTACAACATAAGATTTTAAAATCGACTGCGGACTGTAAATGCACGAATCCAAACTGCAAACGCAACAGATTCAGTGCAGATTTCGAACATCCAGAAGTGGGGAACATACATCAGGGATAATGTTCTCCTTTATAATCACTTTTAACACGAGTCACTAGACATCTACTAATTAATTTTGGACAAGTGAGCGCTTGTTATTTGCTATAAATCTTAACACATGAAATTCGTTACAAACAAAAATATTTTAACAATTTGTTTAAGTTGGTGTAAAAAAACGTTTTTAACTTACTTGTTTTTCCCCTTCTGTAAAGAGATTCAACAGTTTAATGTAACGTGAGAAATATGTAAAGGACACATTTTGTTTCATGTAGTGCGGTACTTCGCGTTTCCACAAACAAACCTAACGTAAATGTATGGCAATCAACCCCTACATTTGGTGAGGTTAGTTAGTATAATATACTCGTCTCCCTCTATCGTAGATAACTTTGATACATATAGTATCGGTATGCGAGACCTGCCCACCTACAGATAATAGGTATTTTCTCGCATACCGATAGCGTGATGAGTAAACGTTTCAGCGCCATCTATCGCACGTTGAAACCCTTGCCACCGGCTACCTAATACTGGTCTGTGTGCAGGGCAGCTGATATGGCGCGAGTACTTCTACACGATGAGCATCAACAACCCGCAGTACGGCCAGATGGCCGGCAACCCCATCTGTCTCGACATACCATGGAAGGAGCCGCAGGGCGATGACTTGCAGCGGTTAGCTTCATTTTATCTTTCTTTACGGTTTGCGTTACCTGCACACTTCGGTAAAATAATTTGAAGGTTGAACGAATACATAGAAAGAAGTTTGCAAATTGGACCATTAGCTGCTGAGATTAGCGCGTTGAACCATGCAAACGCCTCTTCTTTATAATATTAGTCTAGATCTGTTCAGAATTTAGAGTGCCAACTGTTTTTAAAAAGTTACTTTGCTCTTTACGCTGTTAGATGAGTGTTACATGTGAGACTATTCAAGTGACAGTTAGAATTATGTAACAAAAAAAGTTTAATTGATTAATTCAAAGTAACGAATGAAGATGGCATCGCAACGATCTATTTTAAATAAACACACCAACACAAAGAAATCGATACCTCCAATTCATCAAAGACAATTCTTTGTAATTAATGTAGAATTTGAATTTCAAGTTCCAGTTACTCAATTTATTTACAATTAATAACAATGTGCTGACAAACTTCTCAGTGTACACATTTTGAAAATTTCAATTCATAAATAACGTGCATTAGTCTTCTATAAACGATATAATGAAATGAAATTATCAATCGACAGCGAGTAGAAAATTGTTTCTTATATGCACTCGTATTGCTCAAATTTAAATGCCCCAAGCTAAGTAGGACATTTTTAGAACATGACCTCACTTATAAAATAATTAGAATATTGCTCGTTTAGTTTTTAACTAATTCAACGGCTTCTATCCCTGTTACAATACCTGTAGATAGGCATTAACAAAAACAGTCATAATTGACCAATGTCAATTACAAAAAGGCTTTGCGGTTGCCACTATTGTCCCTGGGTGGATTATCTTGCACTGTGTCGCGGTGGAGGTTGGAAGGAGCCTATGGCTACTGTCTACATGGTTCCGCCGTGTCTGCAGATGGAAGGAGGGTACGACGGGGTTCCCGTTCGTGGACGCGGCCATGCGGCAGCTGCGCGCGGAGGGCTGGCTGCACCACGCACTGCGCAACACAGTCGCGTCATTCCTCACGCGCGGCACGCTGTGGTTGAGCTGGGAGCACGGCCTCACGCACTTCCTCAAGTACCTGCTCGACGCCGACCTGTGAGTGTTGCACTTAGTGTATCAGTGATAGTTTTTGACGAGATAACCTCTTGTAAATTAATTACGCTAGCTGCATGCACGAAAAATTATGACGTCATAATAACGTTCCGAATGGGCGGCGCCTGCGAGCGAGAGAGCGTAATAAGTCTCATCCGCTCCATCGGGAGATGCGTTCACACATCAATTAGATAATCGTTATCGCTTAAAATTATTTCGTCCATAACCGAACTTAGAGAATTTTTTGCACAACAACAATCCTGTTCCCTAATGGAGGGCAGGGTAAATCGAGCGCTTCATGTCACGATCCTTATATAGGTATGTTATACCTAATCTTGCAATAAATATTGTAACAAAGAAAGAAAGAAATTTAATTGTAAATAACGTTTATTACTTTTATTACATTGTAAGCAGTGTGTTAGTTTAATACACAAATATAAAACAATTAAGAATATAAAAAGCTTATTCGAAGCGGTCTCCGTTGGCTGCAATATAGTCCTTTAAACGTTAAGGCCAGTTATAAATAGAAGCACGCACTCTTCCCATTGGAGGAATTTCTTCTTACGTTTAGAACAAGCTGTACTCTCTAAAACTGATCATAAATCATAATCCAGCGGATTAAGGTCGTGACTGGACGAAAGGATCCATCTCTGATTAAGTCCGGAACGTTCATTTTAACCACGATTGGTTGGATCGTGCTTTATGATCTGGTCCCGAGTCTTACTGGAAGGACCATCCTTGGTTACTGAACATGGTGTTATTATGGGGCTTCAATAGGGTATTGAAGAGGGCTCAAGGATGGTATCTTGATACACTTATGCCGAGGTTTTGATACCGTTTTCACAAAAATATGGCTCTCGTTGCACTCTTTCGACTGATTGTAAAGATTCCTTAGAGCTTTGATTATAATACGTTTGTTTTGTTTGTTAAAATGTTGCACTATAAAAAAATCTTATCTGTAAACATTTTTTTTTTGCCTAAAAAATTACTAGTGCATCTCTCTCTTGTAGGCTGCAATTCGCGAGTCATCTCTTGAATTACGCTACATGGTTCTATGTGCTATCTTTATTTTCCGAGATATTTTTTTTTGCTTTTGCACAGGATTTCACCGAACTCTCTCCCTTACAGCTTTGACCATGTTTTTCGTACGAATACGGCAGCCTACGGCCAGTCGTCCACGTAGTATTCGCTGCATTATGACGGAAAAAGATCTGGATCTTTCTCTGTTACAAAGAGAGGCCATTATATGTATTAACAGGCCGGTACACAAACATTTAAGTACAGTGTATGGAGAGTTTTAAAAGGTGCATTTGTCTCGATAACTACTTTGTGTAGAAATGAGAAAACGGAATGAACAATCGTATAAAAGTGACAGTTTCCAAATTCAAATGTAACAATTTTAAAATTTTTAATTGTAACAGTATTTATGACCAGACTAAGTATATGCCTTGCGTCCTCTACATTCATAACCCTCTTCTTACAAACAGGTCAATTGCGAAACAGTAAAGTTATACAACAATCGTAACTGCAAATTGCAATATAACTTCCAGCTACGCGCTCACTCGCTAATTTCACGCGCTTATCTACACCACTGTTACCATAACAGCTTTATTAACTGCCTGTTAGTTTTGCTTTGAGAACAAACTCAACGGGAGTTATCACAGTTCTGACTCACGTAATCTCGTCTAATGTTATTGTTACGCCGATGTTACATAATATCGAAGCAAGATGATGGATGTATGTATGAGTAAATCAAGAATGTACAGTGAATGAAGAGTGAATAAGACGTGTTCTTTACACCACACGACCGAGGTAAAACATCTACAGTTGAACGAATGGCTACGAGAGAAAGAGGAAGAAAATGTGTTCTCGCGTCTCTCGCACTCCCTATAGTAATGAGTGAAACGTAACTCTATCTCTTTCTACCTTTACTAACATATATCTCCCTCTCAAATTCTGTTTTACAATCATTTTAAAGCGTAGAGTTCTCAACATTTCTTTGTATTAATTTAGGATTCAGCATAAATACACAAGTTCTATGACGATGGTGTGTCCGTCAGGTCCGTGTGCGCTGGCAACTGGATGTGGGTCTCGTCGTCTGCCTTCGAGGCGCTGCTGGACTCCGGAGACTGCGCCTGCCCCGTGCGGCTTGGCCAGCGCCTGGAGCCGAGCGGCCGCTACGTGCGCCGCTACGTGCCCGAGCTGGCCAACATGCCGGACGAGTACATGTGAGCTACACTTTCGCGTGTTGTCCGCCCGCGCCCGTCATGTCTCAGGTTATTCTGTCACAATTTGCACCTCTCTCGAGCGCGTGAGATAATGTGACGTCACCGACACCACATGCACAGGTATTGTGACCGGGTTGTATATTTTAGTTACTACGAAGGAGTGAGACACTGATATCTAAATATGGATAGCGGATACCGCCGCCCATCATTAGCGTAATTGGAGCAATTATGAGCAGCTGAGTTACTGATGAAATAATTAAAATATAGAATAGTATGCGTATATCGGGATAGGTGGCAGTGCTCCATCATTCCAGACATTCTAACAGTTCATAGTTGGAAATTTGGATGTATCGTGTGTATATTGAGGCTGACTACTCGACAGTCTTGCCAGATATCTATTCAAATAGTTCGATACGTATCATCTATTCAGTAATATTGAAAGTTATTTTTATTCTATGATCGCAGCTACGAGCCGTGGAAGGCGCCGCTGGAGACGCAGGCGCGCGCGGGCTGCGTGATCGGCCGCGACTACCCCGCGCCCGTCGTCGACCACGTGGCTGCGGCGCATCGCAACAGGAACGCCATGAATGTACGTGTACTTTACTTACACGTACCACTGATATCTATATATGAATACTTGCTGGAACTGGCAAGCAACTTGTCGCCCATTCCGTTACGGTCTAGCTTTTTGACCGTAATCATATGTACTGGAGTATTTTTATTTGTGTAAAGTAACCTCTGCTCGCGAGGAATGTGCTCATCGCCACGTTTGTGTACATCCAGTAAAAAAAAACTTAATTACAGATTATTATGTTGTGTTCCAGGAGCTGCGTCGTATACTGGAGAAGGCGCCGCACTGCTGCCCGTCATCCGAGGACGAGATCCGCCAGTTCATGTGGCTGCACGAGACGCAGACCGACATGTCCTCGGTCACCTCCTAAAGTACCTTTACCAGTCACCCACGTGTAATCGGCTGTAAACACTGATCTCTGTGCATATACTGGATACCTGGCTACATAAGGAAGAATTTTTTCATCGTTTCTGTTGAGGTCGTGTTAAGCTATCCACAGCGTATTTCATACATTAGAAGAATTTATTTGCGTTATGTAATGCGTCAAAAGTATGTTTTGATTTATAGGATATACGTCTTTCTGAGTATATTATGGCACGGAATTTGAAATATAGAATAAAAGGAAATGACATTCGTAGAGATTAGAAATGTTAGGTTTAAAGTTATTTCTCTTTGAGGGTAGAGAGTGCATGACACGAATATAGTACAACCTACACACAGCAACATATCGGATAAAATATATTTTTAAGCAAAGACTTTGTTAGGCGCATTATTGAAGAAAAGGGAGAAGAGATGGGAAAAATCACTGAATCCGCGACACTATCACCGGCACCACGTGGAGCGCCATCTATGTTCATAGTTATTCATAAGACGTGAAAAAAGAGATCGCATGCATTTTGCTTATAATTGATTGTTGGAATGCATGTCCAGGCGGGGCGAGGGTACGCGATTTCCTCGGCCACTATGATAATAGTTGCTTGAGCTAATCTGAAATAATTCTGAAATAGGAAGGGGGTTTGATCCCCTATCGACCACAATCTCACCTATACCGTCGCCCGATATGTCTTATAATAACCGGTGAAGCTGCACTGGACACTTCCGTCGGCATAAAGTAGTCATTGAAAAAAAAAAGAGTGATTCAAATAAGCGAGCGAGAGCTGAAAGTGTATAGACGTATATAAGAGTATATTATTTTAATAATGAATAGCCATGAACATATTTCGATATATTATATTATGATATTATGTAATGTTTTAAAGTTGTCTAAAAAATGCAATTGTTACATCTCTACAAACTGTGTCTACATTAAAACGCAGCTGCAAGGATCACCATCAATGCTATGCTGCCTATAGCCGTAACTGAGTACAGCGGAAGAGCTGTGCTTAGCAGGACTCTTACCGTGTGAGGACATTCACCGCTCATACAAACTGTCACTGCGAGTGCTACTGGCGGTCCGACG
>JAFELO010000556.1:265365-277691 GCA_017140195.1 Eumaeus atala | reverse complement strand
TATCTACAATGTCAAAACTATTAATGGTATGATGGTATTGGTTTCTCATAAGCCAGTCTCCGAAGATGTCTGAAGTTGTGCAACAAGTTGATTGAACATTTTACTTGTATTCGAGTCGGGTAGTTCCTTCACAGCTGCAACTCCTTTACCAGCCAAATTGCCCACTCGTGGGTCTATTGGTATACTACCTAGGAATGGAAGCTTTGATAATTCTGCTAGTGCTCTGCCGCCCCCACTTGAGAATATATTTGTGCATTCACTACAATTTGGACATTCATACCTGAAAGAAATTAAATGTGACATTATACCAGTTGGGCAGACAATGTCCATGTAGCCGTTTGTTATATCGAATCTTCCAGGATTGGATGGAAGATTCTATGGCAGGAGATCAATGATTTTGTCATTTTTTTAAATGGCACCTGTCCAGCAAGATCACAATTTACTTCAAAGTTTTTGGCTTTGGCTGCAGTGGACAGCTTATTCACATTTATACTCTTGTTCCTGTAGATTGAGTGTACTCAAATGACCCAAGAAAAACAAGATGGATGTTCCATACATGTTGCTTGTGACCCTGTGCGGATATTTGGATGAACATTATCCTGCTAATATCAACTTTGACTAAGAGAACTTACAAGAAAATAAAACTAATCTTGCCTAATTTTTAAGTATTTTTCTACAAACTTGGATATTAAAGATTCTTTTTTTTAGCCAAATAATGTTCTAATAAAAATATCATACCCGCTCATATTTTCAATGATCCCCATGATGGGTATACCAGTCTTTCTACAAAAAGTGATTTCCTTTCGAACATCTTCAATAGCTACTTCTTGAGGTGTTGTTACTAAGATTGCACTGCACTGAGGTACTCCCCGTAAGTTCTCCATTACAGTTATATGCTCATCAGATGTTCCTAAAATATTTAAATGATTTGAAGCAAAACTGCTTTACACCGGCTTGAATCTGCTTGTGAATAATGACAGGAGTGTTTCTTATGTTAAGGATTAGTGTAGATAGGAAGAGAGAAAGTTAGATAGTTCCATATATTACTGGTGGGATAAGAAAGGTTAGGGTATGATCACATATCTTGTTTATCTCTTTGTAACAAATTTTTTGTTCAGATGTGAACTTATGCTGTGGAAGCAAAGAGAAGCCCAATACAGCTTCATTGGATTGCTATGAGTGCTTATCTGGCGACAAGACTGGGCTTGGGTTTAAAAGGCCTGCAGATGGGAAATATGCATATTACAGTGTTTGTAACAGATACTTTAACTATGATCATTGGCAAAGGGACCAAGAGGTCCCTCCAATCACGATTCTGACATCTGAGGCATTTCGCGTGCGGTAGCTAAAATGGCCTCAGTGCTGACATGAATGTTTGGTTCTTGGAGAGAATCATTACTGGGCGGCATAATGAGTTCCAATTAGAGCCAGTGTATGAAATAAAGTTAAGTTAGTGTTACTTCAATTTCTTCACAATTTTTGTACTAAGAAATCAAAAGGATAACTTTTATAGCTTATTGTCAAATATACAGTTTTGAGTAGCAAAATACAGTATCTGTTATAATTTTTGTAATGACTTTTGACTTGGAGTGTAAGCTGGCGAATGCTTGAAAAGGATATATGTATAGTTTACAGCAGAGTTGAAAGCAAGAGAGCTACAATTTCTATCTTACTAGGAGCAATAGATTTTTTTTCTCTCTTTCTATCATAAGAGATAAAAAATAACTGTACTTTATTTCTATCTCGTTAATTATTCTATTTATTGCAGCCTATAATACAACCTTAAACAACAACAGTTTATGATACAATGATTACTGTGAAAAAATACCTGGTGGTGTATCAATTACAAGAAAGTCTAAGTCTTGCCAGGAAACATCTTCTAAAAACTGTTTTATCATTGATGTCTTTTTCGGTCCACGCCACACGACGGCATCATTACGTGAATCCAGAAGAAACGCTATGGACATCACACCTAATTTCTGATCTTTGTCTAAGTAGACTGGGACCCATCCATCAGGTCCTTGATGTACACTTTGATTTTCCAAATTTAAAAGATATGGAACACTAGGACCACATAAATCTATATCAAGCAGTCCTACCTGAAAATTGAATTACTTATAGAAATATTTTTATATTTATGAAATTTATATTATGTCCATGGGGGTGTTAATAATCAGATAAACAGTAACCTTAAAATTTTTCTCTTTCAGGGTCAACGCCAATTGCGTGCTCACTGTAGATTTCCCAACCCCACCCTTTCCAGATAGGACAATTATTACACGCTTTACATTATCTAACATTTTAAATTTTTATATCGAACACTAAGAAGAAATCAGAAAACGTAAATAAAAAGTTGCAAGTAGTTTCAAGACGTCAACTGTCACCCATCATTTGCCGACTGTCAAATGTCAATGATTCTGTGTAGTATTAGATTTTATTTAGAATATTTATAAAATATTTATATTTAAGTTACCATAATTTAATCGTAACTTAATTTCTATTTCATAATATGCCAAATTTTAATTATTGGTAAAAGTATGTAATTTTATTGTAACGTAGTCTACAAGAATAAGACAGCGCTTGCGCTGGACGCGATACTAGCGCTACATCGTCTTTGTAAGGTTTTGTTTTTTTCAGTTTCGTAAAGATTTTTCGCTCTGTGCTCGTGTTGCAAGTGTGTTAGTGTTAGTGCTTTTTTATTGGACATGTTTTATTTTTCTAATACAATAACAGACTGTTGGACGTTCCATGAAATAATAAGTTTGTGATACTATTAAAAATATTATTTCTATTAATTTCTTAGTGAACTTTTGTTTTAGTGTGTTTTATTTGCGTAGTATTGCGCTCAGTGGTTGAGTAAGGTTTGAACCCTCCGGGTACAGATTTTTTAGACTGCAGTACCTTCCTTTTGGATTCTGAGGTATAAATTTACTCTATATGAATACAACTTAACTATTATATTTTACATGTCTCAGATCGAAAATAGATAATAAGAATTTACCTCCGATGAAATCAAGCGCGGGATTTGAGTAATTAAAGGCGCTATTTGAGTTTTCAATTGCAAGCATTGGGTTCCTCAAATCGATACAGTTTAAAATGAAATTTAAGGTCCACCTTTTAATTTAACAACACATTATGAAATACAGTTGTAAATGATTTAATGTATGTATACGAGCCAAATGATTAAGACTTCAAGATTAAAAAAAACCTATTCATAGATCCAGTAGTGATATCTCTTCACATAAACTGGCCTTAAATATAACTAAAAACCTATGTCCTAGGATATTGACATGATATTACTATAATCTTAAAATATAAACAATTAAATTAAAATTTAAAACAATATCAGTCAATTGCTTAAATATATATATACAATGTGACAGTTGCTTTGTGAATATAACAAAACCTCAATAGCTAAAATTTGTCCAGACACTCAGCTGCAGCCGTATGTGTACACAAGAAATCCAACTGGACCCTCAAGTCTATATGTAAAGTTATATGCCAATATGTAAGATAGAGAAAATTATTTTCCAGATTTCAGTGTAATGAAAGTAAATTAGGTAGTAGGAGTAGGAAGTGATTAAAATTTACAAGCCTCAAGTTTTTATCGCCACAGGCAAATGCTAAGATTGTCAACAAGTCCACATAGCTTACCTATTCCCATGACAATTGTTGGGAGAGGCTAAGTCCTGCAGATGATGATTTTACAAAAAAATATTTTTCTTCAACAATAAATTTTATCATTTTTATATATGTATGGGTAATCATAAACCCACGAAGGGGACACAGCCCAATTTGCTTGACAGACCAAGTTAGCACCATTCAATACAGCACCATGAGTCAACAGAATAATTTGGGGTAACATTACTAGATTTAAAGTTGTGACTAGGGGGTCATAACCTTTAACCTTTAGCTTAACTTTTCCATTCTAATCTAAGAGCAATTCTACGTCCGATTAGATCTCTAATTGGGGATATGCGGCTTGGTCGCCCATCTTGTTTCTTTTGCAATGCAGCTGTGACATTAACTTCTACACTCTTTGACAAAATATGTTGTATGACAAAATGGACGGCAGTTGTTAGTGCGAATGAATATTCGTGACCAGAACCATTATATTGTAAGAGGAGTCATGGTTCCATTGCAGCCTATACAAGCTGGCACCACATGGGAAATATCTCTCACTTACAAAACACCGACGCCGACAATATTTACTGGCGTCAGAAGGGTAATACGTATGACGGTAAAAATGTCTTTTATACAGTTAGTATTAACAGGGCAAACAACTTTTCTCCACCTTCCGTTGGTGACTACCAACCCCCATAACTATCTGCATAAAGGTTATGACCGCCCTCTCCCTGAACGAGAAATAAAGAAAATAATGTGAAACCATTTCAGAATAAGGGTTGGCACAAATATTTTAACATCAGAGTCTTAGGGCTGAATAGTAGTTATAGGCCTAGTCAATAGTTTTACTGTCTCCTAAACCTGAAGACAAAAAGTCTTCCGTAGTCATTTGAATTGCTAAGGCTGGACAAGCGCTGCCAATCAGTATTAGGTCGGTCAAAAAAAAAAAAAAAATTACTGTCTTATTTTTGCCATGACTTCGTACGGAAATGTGCTCCCCATATTTAGCATTGGGAAGTCGTGTAACTGTAGGCATGCGCGTAGGATGTCGATAAATTTTTACTAACGTAAGTAATGACGTTCTAGATTACATTCTGCGAAAGCCTTTCTTCTATTATTTTCCACCATGTGGGAGGACAGATATTCCGGGTTGGAAGCAAGTGATCCCGTCTTTCGTAGACGTGTATGGTGATGTTGATGAGTTATGACGTCTAACCGATAAGTATCCCCAGGTTATTTATAAAATTCTTATTTATATAAAGTTATGATTGTCTATGTACTTATTTACATAATAAATAAAAATCCTACCGAAATGAAAGAATTTGTGCGAGGGATCTTTCTCTGGCGTAAATTTTCACAACAATGGAAAGAAAGGAAATTCGTGCGGTGACAAAGTTCTACGTTTTAAAACGGAAAACAGCAACCCAGATTAAAGTCAAGGTAGACAGTGTTTAAGTCAAGCTAGACTGCTCCTGCATTGAGTACAATTCACACCTGCGTTTCCGATTTTAAACGTGGGAGACAGATCTGCGAAGACACCATCAGTTCTGGCGGTCCAAATAAAGTCGCGAATCCGGACATGATCGAACAGATTAAAAAAATCATTTTAATTGATCGGCGCTTAAACTTGCGGCAGATAGCAGAGATGTTAAGCATTTGCGAATGAAAAAGCGTTGCGCGCGATGGGTGCCGCGTTTGCTCACTTGATTAATATAAAAGCAAAATCGAGTGGACGATTCGTCAGAGAGTCGAAACAAAAAAGTAATCTAAGCAGTGGACTGAGAACGAAAAACCTACACCGAAGAAAGCAAAAACGGTTTTGTCGGCCGGCAAAATGAAGGCGACTGTTTTTTGGGATTTTCGAGGGATTATTTTAGTGGATTATTTGCAAAGAGAAACAATAAATGGAGAGTATTATGAGTATTAAAGGAACGGCCTTATCTAGCCAAAAAGAAAATTTTATTCCACCACGACACGACCTGTGCACTCGTCAAGGGTTGCAGTTGCCAAACTCCATGAATTCCGATTTGAATTGTTACCGCATCCCCCCTGTTCCCCAGGTCCGGCCCTTGCGACTTCCACTTATTCCCGAACCTCAAGAGGTGGCCGAAGATTTTCATCAAGTGATGAAGTCATTGTCGCCGTAAAAGAGTATTTATTTATTTAAAAAGTAAAATTGAGGGGTTAGAGAAAACATTTTATCAAACTGGTGTAACGGCATTGGAGAAGCGCTGGACTAAATGCAAAAGGTAGTAGGTAATTACGTTGAAAAATAAAATTGTTTTAAATAGATTATTAAAGTTTTTCCTTATCGTTTGGGATACTTTTCAATCACCCCTCGTATTTCCTGTTGAGTATCTACTTGGTGTCGTCTTGTTGTTTCTGAGGGCTCGGCTGGCACAACGGGTTAACATTTCCTTACAAAATTATTGAATATGCGGTTGTCTGTGGGCTTCTATTGGGTTAGGTACCTGAGTTATGTATGCTGCGCGTAAGCTAAGAGAAAAGAAACTTTTTTTTAAAGTGTTTTTTAATTTTGTTTATTGTTGGTTATGTTGATAATAGACGTATTTCGCTCACCTAATTTCACCGATAGATAAATGTAGTATGAGGCAAATGATTTTAAATAAAATGATTTAGTGATATTACGGTCACAGTAATATCATCACAGTCGGAAATAATATCGACCTTATGAAATATTAGATATATCGATATAACGCACAACACTAATTACGTATCTAGGCCATAAATCACCACTTGGGTGGGGAGCCAGTATTATTGGATAGGGGGTTCGACCCAGCTGTGAATTGTTTATTTTATTTGTTTCTGTTGCCTTGCGGTCAGGGTCCTTACCTATTTTAATACGAGTTTATTTTGTATGCCTCGGCCTTTAGCAGGTGGAACACTATCGTCTTCTTAGGACATTATTACTTTAAGAACGACTTAAGTTGCGCGATATTAAAAATGTACGAGGAGTAAAATCGTTTGAAACAGTAACCGGTTGAACGTAACGCTTTACCGCGTCCACATCAAGTGAAGTAAACGCGCTATAACGTCGTCGGTTATTGTTATACATGCGCACGTTTCAAAATCATGTTCGCTCTTAAGAGTAAAGAGTAACTGCTGTTCTAACACAGTTTTTTTTAATAGATTAGGGGACAAACGAGAAATCGGAGCCTTTTTACGACTACGTCGGTAGGTACCCATGAACATCCACATAATCACTGTGCCGATGCGATGCCCTTCTTTCTCCCCCCCCCAATGGGCCACCGGCTACTCACAAACCGCACGAAACGCGACACCGAAGATGTCACTTTACGGCGGTATCATGTGACCGCAGGGTACCTCCCCCGGTCGTGCCGGCCCAGTTCCGTTGTACAGGAGGATGTAGTGTCGTACATTATACATGGCACTACCTCCTTTGCAACATGGCACTACCTCCTATGCAACATGGCACTACCTCCTATGCAACATGGCACTACCTCCTATGCAACATGGCACTACCTCCTTTGCAACATGGCACTGCCTCATATGAAACATGGCACTACCTCCTATGCAACATGGGACTACCTCCTATGGAACATGGCACAACCTCTTCCCAAAAGTTTTATTGCTCAGGGGGAAAACGACCAATTGGAATGTTTTGGTGTGTAGGTACGTAAGTATCCCCTGTTGAAAAGGCGTGTCGCCCTCCTATGCCACACGATACGCGACAACGTACCTTTTACTTCCTCGTTTTATATAATCCAGTCATACTGGCCCGATTCCGCTGCAGATACTAACCTACTTTACCCTTTTTTATTTTACTTTGTTGACACGGGGAAACTCATATACGCGCCATCACCGGATCCGGGTGAGGTGCAAAGGTGTGTGGGGCTCGCGGCACATAGTGCCCCGGTACTACGATTCATCAGTGCAATTGGGTAAGGTTCCCATCATTGCCCCCTGCCTCGTGCGTAAAAGCGCATCCTATTTCTCATTTGTCCCCTCTTTTGATAAGAAGTGTACAAAGAGCGCCTTCTTCTGATTTTTAGGCCCATCTTATATGAGGGGTACAAATAACAGCCCCCTCAGTTCAATTGGCTTCGCTTAGTTGCACCCCAGGCTACTGAGCTCTACCGCCACGATAAGTCTTTAACCATCGTGGGGCAAACCTTGCTCTCCCTGCACCAGCTAGTATTGACAGTTGGTATTTGGCAAAAATTCCGTAATTGCCATATTGAGCGATTATTGGCACTTGACATCGATAGATTCACTATTGAGTGCCTACATACGTAGCGGCATTTATATTTACACACTAATTATATACCATTAAACACATAAGGGAGCGCCATTGCACCGGCCAAAATGGAATTACGAAATCTTACTTCTAAACTCATCAAAACTGGCTTTTTTTTATCTATACTGGTTTATAAAGCTGAAGCGTTTGCACGTTTTATCGCTCTCATCTGAAATTCTCTGTTCCGATTGGCACAATCGCTTCGGCACAAGGGAGTCGCTTCGGCTATTAAAGAGACTCCGACGACGTCGTGGCTTCGTGGGTTCAGGTGGCCATCCTTTAAGCCCTGCTACGGAGATCGTTTAAGGTAAAAGGCGCCTTAAATATCGTCTTCCGCGGACTCCCACTCGTCGCCTATGGAGTGGGTTATGCATTGCATGCAAACCTAACCTAACACCGGCTTTCAACCTCACCAGTTTGCGTCTTCTGTACACCGTGCCCACCGATGAGGGATAAAAACAAATAAAAAGGAAACAATAATTATTTGTTACATTGTAATCGGTATATGTGCTGAACGTCAATCAAGTCCGATTTTTTTTTGCGTGACAGAATACAGAATAAACATTCGCATTTAGACGACCGGCTGGCTCAGTCGGTAGCTTGGCGGTTAGTCCGCGTGTTACGCCAGAGGTCGCGGGTTCGAACCACGCCTAGGTCATGGATGTTTATAGGTGTACTATATGTATTTCTATAATAAAAAATCTTAAATATATAAGACCTCTTAAATATATAAAAATCTTAAATGTATATCGGTTATTTAGTATCTGCAACACAAGTCGTTGCGGTACTCACCACGGGCTAACACTAGGCTGACGTGGTGTGATAAGTCCACAGATATTATTATTATTATTTATAATTTTCGACTTGTTATATTTTTTTGAGTGCCTTACCAATACATGCATAAGGTACGGTAAAAAGTGTCTTAAATACTTGAGGCACTTTTTCTGGCCCGTACCTGCTGGAAATTATTGATATTATGTTAATTTATATCCCAAAATGTATTCTCTGATGATATGTCAAACATATTTAAGTTAACATCCAATGAAACTAATGTTATATCTAACTTGGTATTCAGGTGAAAATTAATCTAAAAGTTGGTAGACGTGTAAGTTCCCGCGGTACTTGTATGATCCAGTGCAAGGAGAGCAGTTGTTGAGTGTTGACCCATATTCCCCGCCGTGCACAACAGTGTAGCTCAAACGAACTTACCCTCTATTGGGGGTTAAGGTGTAGTAAAGTTAATGAGCGGTCTCGATTCGAATATTATATTATATATTATACAAGTAGCTTTAAATGGACATAAAATGCTCGGTAAAACTATTAGCATCCAATCGTTTTCACATAGTTTTTGACAGAACCGAGAAATCGCATGCCGACAGTATTACGGATGTATGTGGGCGTTAGTGGTTAGGGGTCACTTACCATCAGGTGATCAGTGCAGTTTGTATGGAGAAGTTTAACAGTTACACTGCATACATGCGATAAATATTCTGTGGAAGTGCATCCTGGGGGTACAGGCGACCCGTATAGATTGTCGCACGGGTTGACCCGGCGCGGTGTGGCGACTGGCGACAGGGCTGGGGGAGTTGATTGGATTTCACCCTCCAAACAGAGCTAGACTGGCCGCGAATAAATTACATTACGGCATTGAAGATTCGGTTTCATGGCGAGTCGGACCCGTCACTACAACGTCGATTAGTAGCGCGTTCGTGACTATTATATCAATTTATTTAATGTATGAAGCTATGATATAATATGCTTTTTTATATCATAGCGGGTCAAACCAGCATTGGAGCCATTTAGTGACGGTATTATTTTTAACTTTCCCGGTCTCACCGGGCTAAAGCGGCTGTGATTGTGCGGTGAGTATCGTCACTAGAGGTTGACTACGCTAGACAAGGTTTATTAAAGAGCGGAGATCGGTACCTTTTTATGGACCTAAACTAATGCTTTGGAAGTGAAGAGAAGGCCAATAGAGGTTCATCGAACTGCTGAGACTGCTCGTGGGATAGGTAAAATCGCCTTCGCGCTGTCGTGAAGAGGATCATGACGGGGACGGAGGTTGATACGGGTACGTCCGTTTTGTTTGCTTAGTACAGTTTCTAATGACGTCATTCACCATTCTGGAAAATTTTAGGGCACCACTGCTGAAAGGTTACCACTGCGGAAATTATAAAACTATTAGTGTGTCACCGGGAACAGAGCAAAATTTATTTATTATTTATTACTGCATAAAGCACAAGGAAGCCAAATGGCTTTGGAACAAGGGCCAGATGGGAAGCACATGGGTTAACACTTAAGATCACACGCGGGGTCATTCAGACTGAATGCTCATGAATATACCCATGGCTATTTCAGAAGTCCACGGATGTGGGATGAATCACATCAAATAAAAAGACGTTTCGTATGATAGAACGGCTCCGAAAAGGCTCGACTGAAATGTCAATTTTTTGTGCATGTTTGTGTGTAAACAATTATGTATCACATTTCAACGTTTCCTCCTGATATTTCCACGGAATCATAACTCACGTCGGTGAAACCGCGGGTGGCAGCTAGTAACTCGACATAGTATCTATGCTGACATGAGACATTACACTCAACAAAATCTTCGCCGCTTTTTTGAACTTCATAACATTTTCCTGTCAAGATGTTTTGTAACAACACAATGTGGTTTTTCAAACGAATGAATAAACATTGTTTTGTTTTTATTACTATAATATTTAGATATGTCCTGCATTGTGGCGCTCGTGTCGTGGATGTTAATGGGCGTCGGTAGTGGTAAAAAGGCTCTGATTTCTCTTTTGCCCCCTATGCTTTGAAAATGTGGTTACGTGTCGTAGGTACATTCCGTGCTTCAATTTTAAACCAAATCCCCTGATGAAAGTACAGGCAATCCCATCTGCGGGAAAAGAGCGGGGTCTGTGCAGTTTTCGTCTCGCTAAAGTAGAAGGCACAAAAATCTTGGCTAGTCCAATGAACTCTTATGGCAAATGTAACAGCATCACCAACAGTAGTAGATACCTCTGAAAAATAACGCTTAGTACATATGTGCATCGCTACTTCCTGATCTGATGTGTTATGTTTCATCGCTCCGGCGGCGGAGGGTTATTATTTTAGGAATTCACCAAAACCACTTCCAACGCATCGACGCATCGATACGATTTCAACGGTAATGAGTTTTTTACCGGCGCGGGGGCGAGAGACCCCAACTTTTACATTTGTAACATGTCCGAACTAAATGCGTACGGATATTTATAGTCACATAATTGTAAGCGTGACGAGTTATGAGCTTTATTTTAATTGCCGTGTTTTTATTTGCGTAGGGGAAATGCGACCATTCAGATAATAAGAGAAGGGAAAGGCCTTTCACTGCGAGTGTCTTGGTTAATAAAGAAGGAAGGTGAGAATGCCCCAATTTCGTTTCGCGTCTCTTTCGACTTAGCCGGACGCGTTGTAAGCTAAGCCAGCCCTTACTTCTCTATATTATCTCTATGAGTGAGAGAGAATAGCTTGCGACCACTACTAGCTATTGGGTTGATTAGTCGCAAACGAATCAATGCCATCATATGGCTATAGATGCGTACGTTTCCTCAACAATTTCGAACGCTCCAATCGCAATGTGCGTCGTATATCTATTAGGTATACGATCATCAGGTGATTAAACCGCTCGTTTGCAATATAAACATAATAAATGATTTAGTTAATTTGCCATGCAGCGCTGCAGTTGCCAACCGCTATCAGTTATCAGTGGGCGACGTCCGGCAGATAACGGCATCTACCGCGAACTCTGTTCACACAGCTAACCCTTTTATTAACCCATTTTGTGATTTCCCGGATTACTCCACCATCATCGGCTAAATACATCCAAAACGTCGAATGAACACTGCATAGTACGCGTATATCTATTGCTTGCGGAAACAAAAAGCAGTCTGGTCCTTTGAGTACTTCATTGCAGCGGAATTAGGTCTGCACGACCGGGGAGGTACATCTCGCTCGTGATACCGGCGTAAAGTGATATCTTCGGTGTCGCGTTTCATGCGGTCTGTGAGTAACCGGTGGCTCATTGGGAAGGTGAAAAGGAGGGCGTAGTAATTATGCTAATTTTCATGGCCGTCGGTAGTTGTAAAAATGCTCTGATTTCTTGTTTATCCATCTAGACCATAAAAAAATAATCTCTCTGAGTAGTGTAGTGAGAAAATATATTGTCGAAATGAGTGTGTGCGCAATTCCACAGTGTTGACCTAATTATTGTAACTGCCGGGGGACCCTGGCGTGCCAGCCGTGTCGTTTATTGACACGCAATGGACAATATTCCATTGTTTTAATTCATCCTAATTATCAGATCGTAATACGGTGAAATAAATTGCAATACTTCACTTCTTTCAATACGCAGTAGTTTTTTAGGAGCGCGTGGCGGAAGATA
>JAFELO010000556.1:252904-265340 GCA_017140195.1 Eumaeus atala | reverse complement strand
GGTGGCGCGGGAAGCGCAGTACCGCTGCTGGTTATTTTTCAGTTGATAAGTCACTATTCCCCAGCTATCAGCTGTGTGCGGTTCGTGTATAGATACGCGGACACCCCATAAGTATCGCCAAGCATTTTTACACGATCACACATTTCTATAGATATAGTCAATTGCGCGTGACTTAATGTTATAGTATAATAATATAGATAGAGAATCACTGGTCGTCTTGGAGAATAGCATCACGCAATCCCCTCATTCTCCTATTTCGATGGGACGGATCCGTCACGACCGACGTTGTCCGACAATCTGGCGCAGAACCGACGCGGCCTACATCCTCATATAGGTATGTTAGGAATTTATATATCCCGATAATACTATAGTTCGACCCGACTCCTGGCGATCGTTGGTTGAATGTGCTTACGTTCTTACTTCTATTCGGGTTTGCCACCATTTTGAGTAGTAAGGTCACTTATGTTACTACTACCATCACTCCGCGGTTTCACCCGCGTAGCACCGGACCTAGCGTCATGATACATAGCATATAGCCTTCCTCGATAAATGATCTATTCAGCACAAAAACATATTTTAAATTCGTTCAAGTAGTTGCTTAGATTAGAGCGCTCAAACAAACACACAAACCTATAGTCGCTGTACCAATGTTCACTGTAGGTAAACGAGAGGTCTTTGCGCGTTCCGTCTAAGCACGGGCTCGTAGCAGTTGCTAATTTTGCGTTGGTTATCCGGCGCTGCCCGCTATCGCGCTATCAGCCGTGCCCACTTCTACACATGTAATCAACACGTCTACGCCACTAATTGACATTTCGAGTGTCCACTTCCCCACAGTGAGTGCTTCGATAATATTTACAATTCGCTACCTCATGAAACATGTGCAATAAATAAATATTTCAAGTTCGGTTTACAATTTCCCCAGTGTGACATAACACCAGTCGCAGTGTTGCCGCATTTTGTGTGGTTTAGGGAGGCCTATTGGAGACGACGAGAGAAAGAGGTTAATGTGTCGGGGTAACATCGTCTATGGTAGTCTGTAATCATCAAAAGACTCGGGTCGTTTCCTGTTCCCTGTTTATAGTATAAAAAAAATTAAGCAGAACATCAGACGCTTTGTGTTATGGCGCATGATACCACAAACACGTTTCATTTCAATTTTGTGGCTTGAACTCATTTTTCTTTTCGGAACAACCTATTACTGTTGGCGATGCTATTGCATTAGTCATAACAGTTCATCGGAATAGCGAAGAACTTGTTGTGTTCTAGCTTAGGAAGACGACAGGGGAATAGGAAGATATGTGGCGCGTATTTTGTACTTCTGTGGAGAACACACGATCCTAAACAAAGACCTTATAAAAATTGAAGAAGCGAAATATATTTGTACTACTCCTAGTCCACAAAAGTTATATACATACACATTTCCACGCCAGCACCCTAATGGGATAGGCAGAGAGAACGGAATGGCATACATCAATAGTGACGTGTATAGTAGGCATGTAAGGATAGCCATACATACCTGCCTTGTCTCCTCTACATTCATTACTCTCTTCATATAGACACGCCGGTTGCGAATACTCTTGACACCAACTCCGGTGTGGTGTGGTATATCAGTCTTTTTCTTTTTCGGTACCTACATCCTTCCACATTCGCACTGTATATCTGCCTTGTTAACATTTCATCTGCCATTCTTCCTACATGCCGGAACCAACGGAGCATAACCCTTTCTCGTCTTTGCACTGACACTTTCTTTCATACGTAAACTCACTCCCACGTCGGTGAGGGTTACATAACAAATATTGACAGCGTGAAAGAAAAAAGGAGTTCTATTTGCTTGAATATTGGTATACAAGTAGATGGATTAATTAGTAAGTACAGTCTCCAACATATTCTGCGATTGTAGCGTGCTAATAGGTACATTCACACTTATACGAAATTTACTTTTATCCTATTTTGTATGTGATTTATTAATGTGAAAAAATATAAAAAATGAATTTTTTTAAATATGAGTCCGGTAACGCGATGCGAAGTGGCTGTCTGCGGACATTTACAATAAGTTGAATAACTGCAATATTGTCCCTATGCATGATACGAAATGACATGTAGCGGAGCGAATACCAATTGCATCTATCACTCGATCACTTCATTTGGCGGTGCGAAGGTTATCGTAGTGTGATTTGTGATCTCGCCGTGTCCCAGTTCGGCTCATTATAATTGTCATTTAATTGTCTGACGTGGCACGATTCTAGAACACGTTTGTGATTTAACAATGAAATGATACAATACCGGCATGTGAATCGCAGAATATGTACGCACTAGCTGTGCGTCGCGGTTTGCGTAAAGTTCTAAAGTACAATGAACGATATGCTTGGGATATACCCAAGGGTAACGTTATTTTTTTGTCGGGATTAAAAATAAAAATGTCCCCTTAGCCGTATTTCGGCCATATCTATTGAGAAGAACTATCTGCGCACGACATTTCAGACACTGCTCTGACACAATTGTACGTTCCATTCCCTCATTCTCTTATTCCGGCGGGTCGGCAATCCGACACGACCGGAGAGCAATCAGGAGCAGGACCGTAAGCTTAACGTGCTCTCCGAGGCATTGCATTTCCATTCTATGGACTGTCATTCAAAGATCCCAAATAACACTGATTATTATTTGGTTTGGTTACCCGGGATTTGAACCCGGGACCTCACGTCTGTAGCTGAACACTACTTCACGTTTTTCCATTTTGTAATCTGATAAGTCCGGACGATTATTACGCAGGATTGGGTGAAGGAGAGCCACCTGTAATAATATCCAATTTGGTGGATATCGCGTCGGCAGTAATTTATCCGCTTCAAGTTCTCAATAAGATGACTTGTGCAATAAAAATTTTCCCCTCTTAATTTTCCATTGATTTTGATTCATAGTGAAATTCCAACGCCACATGCCTTGTTTAACCAGCACAGGAAGACGAGGTGATAGACAACAGTTGAAGTTAAATTATCCAAACCGGACGTGGAGTGCATTGATCACGCTTCCTTATTGGAACACGACCAAATACAGTCGCACGTGGGGATCGAAGATATTTTAGTGGAAGGCGTGGAATATTTTATTAGATTGGATGGAATATTTTAGTGGAAGGCATGAAATATTTTAGTGGAAGGCATGGAATATTTTAGTGGAAGGCATGGAATATTTTAGTGGAAGGCATGGAATATTTTAGTGGAAGGCGTGGAATATTTTATTAGATTGGATGGAATATTTTAGTGGAAGGCGTGGAATATTTTATTAGATAGGATGGAATATTTTAGTGGAAGGCATGGAATATTTTAGTGGAAGGCATGGAATATTTTGGTGGAAGGCATGGAATATTTTAGTGGAAGGCATGGAATATTTTAGTGGAAGGCATGGAATATTTTAGTGGAAGGCGTGGAATATTTTATTAGATTGGATGGATAGTTTTTTTATTGTCTAATAAATGTTTTAATAGTCTCAATTTTATTGGAGAGTAATTGAAGTTTATAGCATACCGGTTAGGTCCTTTAATGGAAAACCGATGATCGTAGATGTCTGCATAACTAAAAACTATGACTTACTTACGCGTTACTTTTAGCCACAGGTGCTCTAGAATACTAGACTGTAGCATGATTATCACGAAAAGGTTGGTAAATAAAACGGAATTAAACTGCAGCCGAATTGAACATCTTTCACTCTAAAATACCGCCTTAAAGTGACTATAGAAAGCTTTGTTGTCGCGTTTTGTGCCGTCTCTGCCTAGAGATAAAATAGATAGAGAAGGGATGCCATAGGCTCTACCAAACACGACGGCGAGCGGCCGTCTTGGTTAGTAGAGAAGAATGATGAGAATGCATCTTTGTCAATCTATCTTGCGCAACGAGAAATGACTGAACCTTAACCTGTATGAATGAAAAGGTCGAGAGTAATTTACATTAGCTTCTCTTCTCTATCGTATATTATCTCTAAGCGTTTGTGAGTATCGACGTTTCACATCATTTCACAAATACTTTTTCACACCTCGCGCCATAAATGGTTTCTTAAGGACTCCAAAAAAAACGTAGTGCTTAGTTAAAAAAGCGCCGGCGAACACACAGATGCTCGGTGTGTCGTTATGGAGGTCATCGGCTAATCCGGTGACGGACACATGACGACATTATAAATATTCATCGGCATGTCTTGTTCGGATCTCCGGTCTTATCCCGAATTAATATGCTGCTGTGTACGCGTGTATACAAACTATAACTAAACCTTCATTCACTAGAGCATATAGTGTACAGAGTTCGTAACAACTAGAACTCTCCTTGTTTTGTCTTATTAATCAAGTACCTAGAGAATTACTGTAGGTACTCTCTGCTCCAGAAAGGTAGGACCTACTACGTTAGATAAACAATAGGTTCTATAGCATCCGATTAACGAAGTTCCACTTGGAACCAGTAGTTGACTTGAGTTAACATAAGTTAACATTTCAGAATAAGCATCAAGTGCACTTTTATTTTAGACAAGTGTTTATTATTTATTATTATTATTCCTTATTTCTAAATTTCCAAACTTTATTATTATTTCTTCATTAACTACCAAATTGTATTTATATTGTATATTATTGTATACTAGTAGGTAGAATTTGATAGCTCTTCATCGTCATCAATATCAGCAGACTGGTCCAGCCCTGGACCAACCTTTTAATGAACGCCAAGGAAAAATTATAAAATTCTGGTGTACCAAACTTTGCAAAAGTACTAGGAAGACGTAAAAAATAAAGAGAAGCTTAGTAAAAATTGTAAATCTCATACAACCATTGATATTCGTACAAAGGGCGGGTTTTTGGCGGAGCTCCAGGAGCCAGTTGCGACCTCTCCGTTTACCACTCAAACGAGTGAAGAGGCAATAGGTCTGCGGAAATACTATTCGAAACCCACGTAAAGTCGATTTTTCTGTCGACGGCAAAAAATTCATAATGAGGTGATCTTTGTTTACATTTAAAAAGTAAAAAAAAAGCTATTGATTTTACGAAAATACTGAATGGCTCTTTCATCATTTAGAAATTTACAACTTCCTGACTGCACATTATATAAATAAAATAGATAGTAACTTTATACATACAAAAAAGAAAAACGGAGGTCTTGTTGGATCAATTTGTTGTCCGACTGTGTGTTAAGGAAGTCTTAAGGGTGTTGACTGAGATTCAGGAAATTTGAGGTGAGTAGAGAAATAATATACAAATAAAAAAATCACCACTGTTCGTTTCATAGAAAATTAATGCATATACAAACTTAAGTTGGTTTACTTATAAAGTACATAGTACACAGGTATGGAACCCTTGAGCCACCGACTTGAATTGGCCGTATTTTTAAATTAATTCGTCTAAAGCGACATGGTAAGGTGGTGGGGAGCTGCTGGATGCAAGTGCCCCGTAACCGTGACCTATGGAGGAGGCCTGTGTCCAGCAGTGGATGTCGTCCCGCTGATGATGATGATAGCGTGATGAATGAATCTGACACTCACAACCTACTCGAGGTGTGTGTTTACCCTATGTCGTTGTTGTTTTATATCATTTGTGGTTTGCGGTTTAGTGAATGAACCGTGCGCAAATGATACATTGTTTCTAATGATCTGGTGACGCCACTGATATTAACTCGGCAGTGGCTCACGCGGGGCGTGGGCCTCAATTGGTAAGTGATGTCATTGTAGTAGCTACCTGACATCCTCAGGAAAGTTGTTCTTCGAGTCTTTATGTACAAAAGCAGGAACACATCTTCACATTAGTAGGAAACAGCCGAGCTTCACCTGTCTGCCGTTTTTTTTTTGACTGCTTAAGTCATTGCAATTCTGTACCGTGATTGGAACGCAAACTGGAAACACTTCCTACTTCTCCTATTTTCTTCGGATTAAATTTGTTGCGGGTCCCAAGGTAATTTTTAGCATTCACTTGGGCTCCGCGATCATATCAAAGGGTCACAAGTGCTGGCAGCGGTGGGAAAGTTGGTGGGCCATGCCCTAATGCAAATAGTAAAGAACTAAATAAGAAAAGTGTGTTTTGTTACCCTACCGTATAAAAGATACGCCAGATCCCTTACGGGGGGCACCGAGTCACACAAGTCACGACCCTCATACACATGTCCTGCTACATCGACATCCATTACTCACTATGTTCAAACGCGCCGGGTTACGAACACTGCTCGAACCTCTAGGTCCCGTAAGGAGTTCAGAGTAAGTACTCGGTACCCCGGTCATGATCCTCTCCATGAGCCAAACGTTACCTACAGCGCCGAGGCCATTATAACAGATAACGCGTGCGAGCTGTCCTCGACATCAACGTCGGGGGAGGGTCCATGATAAAAGTAGTTAAACTAGCTGTTGTTATAAACACTCTCATATAGGAGAGATTCGCATCTGCGGTAGAAAGGGGGGTGGGGGGTCGCTGCCACTTTCGACCCAAACCTAGTCTCAGCAGCACTCAGAGCAATCCGATGCAGCTGTGTTGTGCTATTCTTCGGGTCCACGACAAAAAAAAACTCCGTTACTTTAACGGATGGATGGATAACGGATGGCCAGGATATGGACGCATCAACGCGCGGCGCTGACAGGTTCAATTTCGATTATTCGTCCAAATAATGTATTGGTTTCTTGAAATGCCGCCACCTCAGAGATAAATGCAAATAGTATCTACTGTGGTGATACCACAGACCAATTAGATTACAAGTTGCCACGGGCGTCTCCCGTCAATAAAAAATACGTAAAGTTAACACAACGTTTAATAAAAAAGGAAATTTATCATTGTATGCTAATAAAAATGTATTATTAGTGTAAATGAATACTTAAATCATAATAATTAAAGACATATATAATATAAATTGTAATATGTATCTAATTTGGAATCAGTAAGTAATAATTCGTTTAATTTTATTTTGTGATCATTTTATCATTTAAGTTTGTTTAATTATTATGTGCATGTCAACCCTAATGTTATATAAATTGTGAAATGCATTTAATTAATTATCATGTCTAATATATACACCATTATTTGCACTGAACCTGAACTGGTATTGACATCCATCACTTAACTATATTTCTTGCAAATAAATACTCTTATTCCCTTGGACTTTGCAAGTTCAATGTGACGTACAAAACCGCGTGAATGTTTATGCAGATCTACGCATGATAGGTTAGGTCCACAATCTCCTGTCGTACAGATCCGGGCACCTCATGGTGGCCGAGGGCACTCGCAGAAGTATCCACCTGTACTGTGCCGCTGTACACACGCCTGTACACACCTAGGGCTGGTCGGACTGTGCATAAAGCATTTTTCCTGCTATAACAAAATTAAATGGGTATGCACTTTATATTCTCTCATGCTCCTATTGCACGCTAATCCGTCACGCTCGGAGAGCAGTTACCGTTCTTGCCCATGTTGTAAGTCAGATTTCGACCAGCTAACGATTCTAATAATTCCTTATTTGCTAATGATAACGGCTCGCTTATTGGCTCAAGTATTTCATTGACTGATCTATATATAACGACATGTGGCGCTCCGTTCTCTCTGCCTACCCGGTTAGGGAAATGGCTTGATGATGTGTTTTTGTTGTAGTTTTCTATATACAACTGGATAGCTAATACTGTATTTCGACCTTGGTCGTTGCCACCACTTTAAGTTAATCTGATGTACCCTAGTCACTCACGACTTAAGTAAAATATAGCTTGAAAAGCGTGCACGTTCACCAATGCCAATATTCTGACAAATAGGATGTATCATCTATCTACTTATAATATGTTTGATAGAGATCATTGGCTTTATTGTTACGCCTTTTTATCTGTTCCCCATTGATTCGCGACAATGGCTCTTGTAACGGATTCGCCTCGTCAATTGAATTGGATTAATGTAGCCGGCTCTTTGTTATGGTGATTCATATGTACTCATCTCACTCATCTTCGGTACTGGTGTCGATGATTAAATTTACCAAAATGGATTTCTTCATTATCACTTTTCCATCCATATATCCATCCATCCACTGCTGAATAGAGGCACTATTAAGGTAACCAACTAGGACCTGGAACTGCCGCGCAGAATTATCGACCGATAGTGAGAGTCTGCTCGCTTCATCCCGGTGCAACATGTTACTTCTGATCGCTTCGTTTATATTTTTGCTGCCATGAAATTGATGACCATATGAAATATATTTCAATCCAGAAAAACAGTGTTCTGACTGAAGCTGAGGTTCACCTTTTGTGAATGAAAATATTTTACTCGCTGTTGTGTTTTTACTCCTTCTTTGTTTCTTTGTATTGTTGTAATCGTTTCACAAATCAAAGTTTTTTTTTAAATTATAATTATTAATTTATAATTGTCTAGTATAATTTGTTCAATACATACGTTAATTGTTTTGATGTTTTACGCTGTATGAGTTTGAAGGTGTGTGACTCTCGCGAAAAATATATACATACTATAAAGCAAAGTCCCCAGTGAAGCCGTTTGTCTGCATGTGGTCAATTCTCACTAAACCTTCTAAAGGAATTGTCGTAAGGTTTTCATCTCATGGATGTAGCGATACGCGAAGAGGGGTTAGCGTATAATAGGATATCTAGTCTAATACATGATTGCCAATTTTCATGATGATACTAAGTATACGTTCGAAGGATTCATCCATACTATGTCGCAACATTTTTTTAAAGAAATTGCCTGTGACAGCGCTTTAATGAGATGCAAATGTTTTTATCAATTGTACTGTTAGCGGCGCATAGATAAAATTTAATTTTAAACGTTCCAATGAAAAGTATAAACTGTTGTCATTAGGCTGTGCTATCGCCCACTGATAATCACGCTATATGGATAGCTGATACATAATATATGAAAGAATTAAAAAAATAGGCGTAAACAGTGCCAGACAATCTAAAATTCTAAACTGAATATATTTCTGTGTCTAGAACTGTTTCATTATAAGCGCGCATTCTCTTATAGCTACATTTTAGTTCTTTCGTTAGTAACGTGGATGCTGATAAATTTAAGTGGCGCTAACGTTATTTTCCATGATCAGCTATCCATATACATGCATACCTTATGGGGATCAGTAACTATCGCCGATACGAAGTACATTTAGGAACAGCTTCTCATTACTCTGTCTGGACACTACATTTGTTCTCCCGCTGTGGACATCTGTTAGTAATGAATGGTACTATGTACTTTAACTTGTTTATTGCTTGTCATGTTATATGCTTGCCTAGTAATGAAGTGGCAAATCATGAGCAATTTTGGATTATAGTTGGTATATGGTGACTATTCAAACTGTTATTTTACAACAAGTTTATAAGTAGTCTATATATTATATAATATAAACGGAAGGTCACTCACTCACTCATCAGCCATCATGAAATATCAGAAACTACAATGCTTGACGTTTCAAATTGTCCACCGCGGATTTTTGGGAAGGAATAAAAATGGAATAAGTGTACCTACACTTAATGAGAAAGTTGTTTGATTACAAGTGAATAAATAAAATGTGGTTCATTGGCCAATTAGAGAGGAGTCACACATCTACATGACCATAATGAGGATATCTCTGGGCGTCGGTAATCGTAAAATGTGGTCTTTTGTCAATGGCAATCGAGAGCACTAACAAGCACAAGTTACAGATCTGGACCAACAGCGACCGGAGACAGCATTTCCTCGCCAATTCAAATTAACATACATTTTGGTACATTGATTATTTTTTAAACTTAAGTATGTCATTTAAAGTTACTGATCGCTAGTGTTAAAAATTGAAGAAAGTGGTTGAACATTGTGAAGGTTTTCTAGAGCCAGCCAACCAAAACCAATTCTCGTCGGAAGTTTTTGCCATCGAAAGCAATGAACCATCGAAAGACACTTAACCAATTTCTCTACGCCGTTGCCTTTGTAAAAAGTTGTAAGAATTGGTAGCGCTTTTAGGGGTGGTATAATAATATATCATTTTACAAAATTGATTTTAAGCAGTCGGGTTTCTTCGCCGTCCGTCGCCCCGGCGTTGACCAGGCTGTGTCTCATGGATCGTGACAGATAGACAGTGAGAAAATAAAAGAGACTTATATGTTTAGCTGGTCAAAATGTGTGCAGGCGACAGCATGTGCACGTTTGTCAACTTGTTAAGTTGTGATGTTCGTGCCTACCGTTACTACGGTATCCTCCGCATGCAAGTCCGACTCGCGGGTCTTTGTCAAATGATACCATTAGCTAGGTTATTTGATTCCCTCTTTACCTAGTGCCTCCTCATCATCGTTAGCACCCCTTATCAATCCACTGCTGGATGTAGGTCTCTGTCAATGAATGCCAGGCCGATCGATCCACGGGCTGGCTAGTTACCCAGTGCTTACAATTTACAAATTTATTACTGTTTTTTTTATAGAATAGGGGGACAAAAGAGCAATCGAATCCTTTTCACGACAACCGATGGCCATGAACATTAACATAATTACTCTGCCGACGCGTTGCCCTTCTTTCCCGCCATTGGGCGGGGAAGAATGGCAACGCGTACGCAGACAGAAAATGCAACGTAGTAGCCGGTGGCCTATTGAGGCCGCAAACCGCACAAAACGCGACACTGAAGTTTTCACTTTACGGCGGTATTACATGAGCGAGAGACACCTCCCCGGTCGTGCCGGCCCCATCCTGTTGCATAGAAGGACTATAAAACTGTTCATTTACTTAGACAGTGGACTAATATTACGTCCTTGACTAATTTACCATTTATCTCAAGAATTTCAGTCCAAATCTACTGATCTATTCAAACTGACATGACGCTAATTGACTATCAATCATTAGTCTTTGATGAAACGATATCACGTCATAGCCAGCCGTCTGTAAATTATTCGAGTCGTCGGACGACGTTTAAAGAGTCAATTTGATTAATTAGTGAGCGTTAATCATTTCGAAAAGTCTTGCTGCAATCATGTAGAGTACCTAGTGGTGATTCTATGTGCAGATTATAGCGATCTAGCTCTGCTCCGCAGTTTCGCCCGCTGCAAATCTATCTCAAGTAAATTGTTTATTCATTCGGAAAGTTATGTTTTATGTTAGTCTAGATTGTAATCTATTTGTGTGCCAAATCTATTCATGAGTAGTTTTTGCGAAAAATAATAATTAACGCCACACCTCCAATGGGCTACCGGCTACTCACAAGCAATACGAATCGCATCAGCCGTATAAGTTTGAGTAAAAATAATTTAACGGATTTTATCGCCGTTTATTAAGTATTTTACGATCCCAACGTGTCAGGACATATAAGTTCGGGACGGCTGTACGAGTGTCACCCGCGTCAGCGGGAGGTGCCTCCCCGGTCGCGCGGACGGCTGCAATACAGCATGGCACTAACTCTTGTTGAGATATCAAGTACAGGGTATGATTGGGACATACAGTATAACCGAAATGTGCGAGAGTAGTCCGGAGTTCACATGTCATAAGTGAGAAGTGGAAGGGTGCTTATTTTATAATTCAATGCTGCGGATTATGCGGGTCACTGTAACACGAGCAATTCCTGTTGGACACGATGCCTGTTTACTATTATTTACTTTAATTATATTATAAAGGAGGAAACATTTGATTGCGTGTTTGCTCTAAATACGCGCGAATATTACCGAAATGAAAAAAAAATCTTTTAACATTAGAATTCCACATTATCCCTGGAGTATGTACTCCATATCCGAAAACGTTACGGATCTATATGCAAGCAGCAATAATGAAAACCGTGTGAAAAATAAAATGTATACAACAAATACTTGCTTATACTTGACCTTCCTTGTCAAGGTCACCGTATATTATATATGTATTAATGGATATTTTGTGATTTTTTTGCTCAATACACGTGGCGAGCCGAGGTGAACCACTAGTATTTACCATACTTAATCGTAAGCTGAAATACACAGCGATTAATCATATGTGAGAACAGTTGCAACTGTGGGCCGTCGATTTAAAGTATCTTGGAGTGTAACTTCCTTATCAACGTTTGATTTTGGGAGTAGGCTGGCGAATGCGGGACGAGAGCTTTACGAAATTACGGACAACGGTAACTGAGAGGGATATAAAGTAAAATACGAAATGTTCGTCTGTTACTGTACCCACAGTAACAGACGAACATTTCGTATTTTTAGCAAGAGAGAGTTGTGACGGCACGTTTTCTTTCTCTCGCGGTCTAAATTGTAAACCACTAGTGTTTTTATTTTTATGGACACTTTATAAACACAAAGTATGTCTATAACCCGTACTTGAAATACTTAATTAATCTATACGCGGGAAATCAGGTAGAGTAAGAATAATAGTTGTTAGCACTGGGTTGTTAATTTCAAAATAAAAATAGAAATATAAAATTATTTAAACTCACAACTCAGAAGTTGTCCGAGTTTAAGACGTATATTTCTGAGAGCTATCTTTATACGTCTTAACTGCCCATTTGGATTGCTGGGTTAG
>JAFELO010000556.1:242252-252852 GCA_017140195.1 Eumaeus atala | reverse complement strand
TTTGCTAATTTATATTTTACATAGCGACACAGTTATAAAAAAATATTGAAAGCTGTTAAAAATCTTGGTTAATATAACCTATATCTTTCTTGTGATTTTGTTAAATTCTTATTTTGCCTTATTATATATATTCTTACATTACAATAAAACTGGTTATACGGATTATATCGCGGTTTATTTAATTATTTATCTAGCCCGAGGGTTCAGAAGCTTTACAGCAACAGTAACAATTCTAAGTTTATAAAAGTACCCGAAGAATTATAATTTTATTTATTCTTACCTGCACTACTGAATAGAATACTCACAGACGTCCACTGCTGGACATAGGCCACGGCCACTTGCTTCCCTGCAACCTTAACCAAGTCGTCAGTCCACCGGGTAGCAAGCCGTCCGACACTGTATTCTGGTGCGAGGCCGCCACTCGAGAACCTTCAGAATACTTAAATATCAATATCTTGTAAAGTGCAACCAAGTTCGATACTTACAATTTGTGGAAGCATTAGACTTCAGAGCCACTTGCAGAGACTTGCGAAATTTAACAGTATGTTACAGCGGAATATGGTTATTAACTTAATCCCGCAAGTTTTCAGAATACATTGAGCTGTAGAGAAACTTGGAGCGGAAGTCAAGTGTAGAAGTTCCGCGTTTCGTGTCGCTTCCGCACAGACGCTTTTATCTCGGCTGCAACGGATCGCACAATTTAACGTTCACAACTTTGACACTTGTGGGCCAAATAATGAGGCTTTCATGTTAAGTGGATTCTTGCTCCTGACGTGAATGTGCCAAATTTAGATAATTTCGGCAAATGGACCGCATGTATTGAGACTTGTTATGACACAACCGTTCTTTTCAGCTACAGAACCCGAAGAAATCTAAATGGCAAGAAGCGGAACCCTTATACGCTCGTCATGTCCGTCTGTATGTTCGTTTTACTTAGAGACTATGTTTAAAATAAGGAAGACTGGTGTATTTTGCGAACCGCTACAAAGTGTATGTTTTTGAAAAATTTAATAATTGACAGATGAAAAAAAATATGAGAGCGTATAGCGGTGTGGGGTATCAAAGTATAGGTCATTTCGAGATGTGGGTGAGAGAGGCGACATCAAGAGGAGGCGCAAAGGGAGGCACTCGACCTTGCGCCGCTAGCAATAGTAGTGCCCCTGGGCTCGTGTCGGGCGTACGACGACCTAGGGACTGTTCAAATATAGCCAGACAGTCCCCAAGGAGGTGAAGTGTAGTCTCCTGGCAGAGGCCAGCCTGTCGCTGGAAGGGTGCAGATCCGGGACCTACCAATTATAGCAACCGAAAGCAAGGGTATAGCCGAGTGCAGAGCGCGACATGAACAAAGGGTCATTGCTAGATATTTGCTTATAAAGTGTCGAGTGAGCAGTTAGAGCTCGATGACTACCGACCACAGAAATCAAGCGAGCATTTAACAGCGACAGCACGTAAGCAAGATATATTTCCCCGGTCATGAATAAACTTTCTTCATTTTGTCAAAACATTTGCGTTGGTTTTTTCCGCTGTCAGGTTTTGAGCCTGAGTTTACGTTAGTGCGCGAACCATATTCGTTGCATTAATAACTTTAAAACGCCGAAATGGTTTTAGGAAACGATGGTACGTTAGTGTCTATTTCTCGATGGACTCGGCGGAAATTCTGCCGTGTTCCCCAAATGAGGAGCACATTTCCGCAAAATTCTTGGTCTATGTTCACGAGTCGTCTTTTCGGACCAAGTTTTTACTGAACTGGAGGTAAAATAAATATTTATAATCGTATGTTAAATAAAATATCAGATTTAAATCGATGACTGTACAAATAGAAACTTTCCATGCCAGGATATAAATATATTAGCAGACACAGTAAAACACCACGAGTCACACATTCAGAACAGAGGGCAGATGGCCAGTAGAATTCGGTAGTGGAAGCCGGGGTAAAGAGGTAACAAAATAATCTAAATTACCGTGGTATTGGTGCGCCGGTCGGCTCAGTCCACTGGAGTTCGGTCATAATGGATAAAGACTAACGTTGATGATGGAGCCAGACTTACCTAATTTAACGGTTTGAAACATTTTGATAGGAGTTTCGTAGCGCTTTATGGCGCTGATTGGCGTGCAGCCAACCTTGTCAGGCTCTGGTTAAGGCTAAAGTGTGAGGTCGACTGTAACTTGCTGTAGGGAACATGCAGGTGATTTGGACATCTGAGCCTGCAGCTGGGGAACCTGCCCCCATACAGCACGCACTCGGTCGTTATGCGGTTTGAAATATTGATTCACCTTCACGGCTACTGAAGTACTCATTGTAGTTTGTTGTTTTGAGTATTTTTAAACTACACCCTTCCCCCTCTCCAATGGGCCACCGGCTACACACAACGCGCGGAACGCAAAAGCATAGCTGTCAACATGCCTCGTACTATCGACACCCTTTGATGACTACCGATGCCCATGAACAACCGCATAGACTTTAAGCAGATGCGTTGGTCGCCGTCCTTTCCCTCTCCATGGACGGCCGGAACACATGCCGCACGAAACACGACATCATAGCAGGCATACACAACGATATCATTTAGGCGTTAGGTGCCTCCGTGGTCGTGCCGGCCCAATTAGGACGACACTAGCTCTCATCTGATCAAAAGGCTCCGACTGTTCGTTTTCGCTTTAATGTTAGAAACAAAAGACGAGTCATCTTCTATCGAGCGGCCGCTGAGTTACAGTAAGAAGGCGGAATGTTTTCGGGCAATATACAATTTTTATGCCTTTTAAGACTACCGACGCTCACTTCACTTCTCCCCTCCAATGGGCCACTGGAAACTCGCTAGCCCCATGAAACGTGACAGCATAGCTGTCGCTTTACGGCGGTGTCATATGAGTGAGAGGTATCTCCGCGATCCTGCCGGACCGGCATTGATACCGGCATACGAACACACGCCTTCGCAGGCGTGTGTTCGTATGCAATGCAGCATAGGATCACACCATCAGATAATGACTTGTGCTAATTGATGACGATGGACTGGGAACTTATACTGTTTCAAACTAAAAAAAGAATCATGGCTCACCCTGACAGTTCAAAAAGAAAAATCAGGGTATCCGCTTGACGTTTATAAAGCGGTTGCACTCGACAGGTGCGCCGTGCAACTGCGGCCCGAGACCGAATGTCTGTCGAATCAGGTTCCATGTGCAGTATAACGTAACTCCAGAACACCTTGACCGGTGTGAGGCACACTCAATTAAGATCCCTTATAGAAAATCACTGGTCGTCGAGGTTAAACTCCATAATTTTAATTTTTAGGAATTTAACAATTTTTTTACTGTCGTTTCGTTAACATGTGATTAACAGTCAAAATGTCCTACAAATTACGTAGCACGCCAGTCCAATGCCACGGACACACGCTCAGAATATTTCTAACCGCAGTGTTTCTTCTTTCTTCTCTGGTAGTTGAGAATCTATGTGTTAGACAAGCGTGCATTATCGAAACGAAGCTACTCCTTTTTTGAGACATGATTTGTACATAAGATGAAATGAGTCTCAGTGTTTAGCGCTTTGCTTCCATCCCAGTAGTACAGATTCGAACCCCGCCAATAAGCTTTCTAATTTGTGTACATTTACTTAGTGCGCTTACGGTGAAGGAAAACGTCGTGAGATGGATGACGGATGGATGGACCTCGTATTTGTGTGTGCGTGCATAGGTGAGATGACAGTCGCTCTGTCCAAAAACGGGCACTTGCTGAGTCCCTTTAAATTATGTAGCCCCGACCCCGATATTATCTCAATTCTGATTTAGAAACGGGATAAGGTTAGGACGAAGAGGAGAAGCGATTTGGACGCAAAAATACAATATTCTTAAATGTCTTGCGCACTCATAGACTGGTTAGTCTTCGTATATTGTAAATCAATTAATAACCGCCTACCGTGCAACATCGCTAACAGTATTATCGTAATCTTGCGTAATCATTGACCAAACAACGAAGATCCCTGTTGGCGCCCGCAGAGTCCCAGTTGAGAGCGAGGGTGCGTAGGCTCTAGGATCCGGGCGGAGCCCAGCGCGCAGCCTCCGCTGTATCGAACGACCGCGCCCTCAGAGCGGGGAGGGGGGAGGGGCGCGACCCCCCACGTGCTCCATTCACCGGCCATCCACGTGTACACTCGGATCCCCAAGATAAAAGTCGTTTAAATTTAACAAAATTCAATCTGGATGGTGATTAAAGTTTATTGGTCAAGTAATAATACCTGCAAAAGGTTAAAACTTTAGTATTCTCACAACTATGCGAAGCATTTATATTATAAGGGGAAAACGAGCTGCCCGAACCTTTTGGTGACTAACGCCCATTTACATCCACATCATTATCTATGCAAACGTGTTGGCCTTCTTCCTTCCTTTTCCAATGAGTAACCGAAAAATCACGATGTCATAAACTGCACAAATTGGGGCAGCCAGTGAGGGAGAGGAATGTCGTACCGGCCCAATTGGGCCGGATAGCAACATTGTTCTACCTCCTCTTAAATGATGAGATGTCCTCCCCCGCAAACAGTTGAAAGAGCAAAACGTTCGAAAAATGGCGTCGCAATTGCCGCTTTACCTGACTGCGTCAGTAGTGGGGTAATTTTAGCTTGTGAGGTGTCGTTAGATTCAAATTAAATTTGTAAAAAAGTTTGGTACTGCCCCACTGCGCAATAGCAACGGAACTGAGCCGCCACGACCGGAGAAGTGGTCGCTCACACGTAACACGTACGTAGTGATGCTGATGTTGTCGGGTTCTGTGGTTTTTACATTATCATATTTGTTTTGTATTCATCTACATAAACAGTACTTTAAGAAAATACCTTCGTGTTTCGTGCGGTTTATAGTTATTTGAAAAAATGACGTCCGCTGAGTTTATTGTGTCGTATCTTCTCCGACGTGAGGGTTTTTTATATAATAGAGGACAAACGAGCAATCTGAGCCTTTTTACGACCGCATAACGACGCCCATGAACATCCACATAATTACTATTTTGTTCTCCTCCTCCCCCCCCCTCAATAGGCCACCGGTTACTCACAAACCGCACGAAATGCGACACTGAAGATGCCACTTTACCCCGGTATCAAGTGAGCGAGAGATACCTCCCCGATCGTGCCGGCCCAATTCCGTTACAAAGTGGATGCAGTTTTATACACTATGTATGGCACTACCTCCTCCTATGCAGCACGGCACTACCTCTTCCTAAAACTTGACTTGACGTAGGTCTGAAACGGTTGTAGATTTAATCGTTGTCATCCAAAGAGTTACTGTATAATTACTATTTGGAATGAAAACGTTTTCATTTCACCAGGTCACAGACCCATTAAATCCCGTAGATGGATAGAATGGTTCGTGGACCCACAGTTTACTCCAGTTTCCGTAATGAATGCGCGTCGGAAACGATGGTGACGTCGCAAATCCGGCCCCGATTGTGACAGCCCTGCCGTAGTGCTAAAGCATTGACACACATAACGAAGCTCGGTTAACATATGTTACTCTGCTGAGTCGCTAAGCCGTAGTTGATTAATTAACAAGTTGTTGTCCGCGTCTCCTTCCGCTTGGACTACAGACAAAATCACGTTCAAAATTTTGTACTTTTATAGTTTATGTGTTATACTGGTACATAAGCTGCAGATGCCAAGGCGTGATCGATTAAATGTCTATCGAAACTTGCACATTTATACTAATAATATAGAGGCTGAAGAGGTTGTTTCTTTGTTTGAACCCGCTAACCTCAGGATCTACTGAATTGAAAAAATATTTTTGTGATGAATAATCCATTTATCGAGGAAGGAAGGCGTCCATAAAGCTACGACTAATAGGACCGAGGTTACGCGGTTGTTATCCCAGTGTAATGCTAGTTAATAGTAATAATATTATAAATGCGAACGTTAATAAGTATAATATCTGAGGACTTGTCTCACCACGTTAGCCCAGTCCTGTGGTGAGTACCGCAAGGACTTGCGTTACCGGAACTAGACAACGGAAAAATATTTAATTTAATATTTGTATAAATTTGATATATATTCAAGATTTGTATTATAGAAATACATATATAAACATCCACGACCTAGGCGAGATTCGCACCCGTGATCTCTGGCGTCACAAGTGTCTAACCGCCACGTTACCAACTGAGCCAGCCGGTCGTCTATAATCAAGTAATATTAGTAAGGTACGTGTTATTACCAGCGTTAATCCATCTACTCGGTATACAGCTATTTTGTTGCACTCTCAGACGGCCGATTCCCTGTTACTTACATCCAGGATCCAGATCTACATTAGCTGGTCCATGAGGGACGCGTAGTAGCGCGGAGATCGCCTGCACACTAGGTTGATGAGTAGGTATAAGCATTCAATATCAATTCACATAATACGTTTAGTGGGAGGTAGTGCCATACTGCAACGCAAATGAATTGACCCGGGGTGGCCGGGGATGTAACTCCCACTCACATGATACACCGGTTGCCCATTGCTGCAACGCAAATGAATTGACCCGGGGAGGCCGGGGATGTAACTCTCACTCACATGATACACCGGTTGCCAATTGGGAGGAGGAAAGGAGGAAAACGCATCGTGATGTAGTAATTATGCGGATATTTATGAGCGTCTAGTAATTAAAAGTTCCAACTTTTCGTCGCTGTCTCCTTATCCTACTTATATTATAAATGCTAATCTTTTTTTATTACTCTTTCCCGCAAACAATACGGACAGACTTGGATGTAATTTGACAGTGTGTCGTGGTACAAACTAGAATAATATAAAATAACATTTTTACCCCCAAAAATAGATTACTGAATCCCGGATTAACACACAACACAATTGTTGTTAATAACTGCTTTGTCTCTATAATGTATATAAATGTCTTTGATGCGCCTTTATCATTGAATTAAAATTGAACTATTCTTAAATACCTAAGCTAACGTTGTCAATTTTTAAGTTAATTTACTTGAATTGTGTTTTTGACGTCTTGTAATTCGATAGCGCTATCTGTATGTACAAAAAATTATGACATCATAGTAACCTTCCGAATGGGCGGAGTATGTGATCGAGAGAGAGTAATATAATCATTCTAAATACTTTAATAACCGGTTTCACTGTAAGGTATCAAGTAGAAATTCGATACTTAACGCTAAATTTCATTTGATTAAAACAAGTGAAAAACATAACTAGGTGTTTTTTGGTGATTGAGTTCCCACTAGAAATGTTGACTTTAACGTAGCCTTCTGAAACCAGCCCCTTCATAAATTGTAAGATGTAATATATTTCATTTCCTTCCCAATTATCTCTCGAAAGGCGTGTAGTATGGTAGCAGCTTTAGTGGCAATTAACCCTAAGAGTGGGATTAATCTCCACGTGTAGCACTTAGTGTTATCAGAATTAGAATTGCACAAATTGTTCGCAATATTGATGAATGCTACAACTGTATTAGCGTCCGTTCTGGTCATGATAATAATAGTTACATACATTCTCGTCTCTCTCAGATATTCTCTCTCAGACGAGCACTCATAGCAATCCGATGAAGCTGTACTGGGATTCTCCTTGTTTCCAACAGTGTAAGTTCAGGTCGGAAGAAATCATATGAACACTCTGGATCGTAACTGTTTTATGTGGGAGGGAAACGTTGAAAAAATTAAAGTTTTGTAATACTGCAATTGACGCATTTTATTGCATCTGGTAATCGGGACCGGGGATGTATTTCCCGTTGAGTGTCTACATTGTGTCGTCTCGATGTTTTGAAAGCCTCGGCTGGCACAACAGTTTACATTTCTTTGCATAACTATTGAGTATGCTGTTGTCTATGGGCCTCCGCAATCCATCGTAGATGTACCTTAATACAGTGAGAAGTCGTTATGATTGCGGTCTCTCGTTTGCCTTCACGTGCATAAAATATTATGCTTGTGTAGGGAGAGGTTTTTAGTGTTGTAATTTGATACTATTCCGTACATGCTTTTTAGACAAAATATTTCGAATTTTTTTATTAACAATGTTTACAATGTTAACAATTGTAGTCCGATGAACTGTTATGGCATATGAAATAGCATCGCCGACAGTAGTAGGTCCTTCCGAAAAAAAAAATTAACAAGGACTAGCTATTATCCCCGACTAATTACGCTTGGATCGTCGAAATGTAGATCTGATGTCCAGACAGTATACTGATATGAAATATAAATCAAAACAATTTTATGAAAACCGGATTGTATATCTTAGCGGGGATGGACAACCGGGGAGGGCCTGTTGCGGGATGGGGCAAGGGAAGCGCATCTGTATATGCGGATGTTATTGAGCGTCGATAGTCGCCAAATGGCTAACTGCTAAGTTACATGAGTGTGTACACAATAGTTTTTTTTTCCGAAATAAAAAGCAATAATAGATGCACTTTCCGGAATAAAAAGTATTGTCATGTTAGTTGTTATGTATTCGAGTAGATATTCTATATCTGTGCCAAACTGAACTCAAATCTGTTCTGTAATTTAGCAGTGAATAACGTCAAACATACACACAAACTTCGGCATTTATAATGTTGAGTAGGATTTGCCCCTATCGTACCCTAATATAAAATTTGCATGCGTGTGCCAACCTCGCAAACCTAATCTAGACAAATATTGGTATGGATTGTAAAACGGGAGTTTGGTTGCGATATTTTTGTTCGAAATATGATCTTAAGGTTATGGGGATAAGAATTAATTTCATTCGTCACGTGACGCGGAAATGAACTTTATGAGTAGCAAGATAAGTAGTGGGATGTCCGATCGATTTGTTCAGACGATGTAGATGGGGTTCTTAGATATGTGCCTTTATCCGTGATATCAGAGGCCTTTGATCTTACCAATTTATATTACTTTTATTTAGGCATCTTTCATGTACATTTGGAAGTGAAACTACTTCACGCTCGCTGGACAGGACACAAGGAGTAAGCTGGTGAATGTGTGACGGGGGCGTTACGAAAACGGGGCCGACGGATCTTGAGAGGGAGATATAAGACATTATTATTACTAAAAACGAGTTACGATTCATATATTACTGTAGGGGCCTGAAAGAGATGCGAGCACACATTTTCTTTCTCATTCTCTCACATAGCCAGCTACGTTTCTATACCACTAAAGAAGATTTACTTCGGTCGTGTGGTCTAAAGCATACTAGTATTTTTTGTTTCGTGGTGTAACAATACCGCACAACGTGAAAAAAGCTTATTTATTTATTTCTTATTATATGTACAGCCTGTGATTATTAACACTTGTTGATAACCCAAAATGATTATTTTGGGAATTTTCGTCTATCAGTTTGACTATACTAACATTTTTCACCTTAATTTTTTGGAACAATATATATATTAACATAAACAATATATATGTACGTAGATATGTGTGTTACTGTTACAGCCTAACAGCTCGCGGATTTCAATCTTAATAGAAATTCCGCTTAGATCCTGAGCGTAGGCCAGGTCACTTAACGAGATACTGACTGCTAGCTTTTACTAAAATTTATATTACTTCACTGCACACACATACCGCGACACACACACTCACTATAACGAGCAGTCAAATTACAGACGTAGCTCGTCGGTTAATTGATATCACAGCTCGTCGGACGGTGAAAACCCGACGCTTACTGCCGTCATGGCCGACGTACAATTAGTTTATAGATAACGGCCGCGTTTGTGAATTACGGTCGAACTACGTCAATTACGACGAGCCACCGCTCGGTGCTCGAAATTCGAAACTTACTTGGAAATAGCCAGACTCCACGTGAAGGGATTCATTTGATCATACCGTTTTTGATGTGTAACACCTTTTTGGTTCCCGGATATTTTTGCGGTATCTTTTTCGTGAAAAGGGACGGAAATGTATTACAGGATACCCGGGAGGCGAAGAGTGCGCGCTACTTAAATAATATGCCATTTTTCTAATAAATATTTTAGTGGGGATCTTTTTATATAGGTTTCTCGTTAAGGTTTCGTCGCTGAATATTTTAATGCGATTAAACAAGTTATTCAATTGAAATAAATTGGCTTCACATTTCACCTCAATTTTATCTACTGCCTTGGTGACCTGTATGTTCTTCTCCACTGTCGCATATTCTGCGTTAGTAGCCGTAGGATATAGGGTAGGGTACGCTACAGCTACCAGCGCTGATTATGCGACAATTGAGAACCACATATAACCTCCGGAAACTCATGATGGCTGTGATTTTGCCGCGGTGACTTGTGAGATATTTCCCCGCGCCGCTGCAACCCGGCCACCAGGCACTACACACAATGTAATTAAATGTTGTTAAACGTGAAAGCTTTATCTCGCATCGCAATAGTTAGAGCACACGTATTGTGTAAACGTTGCAGCGGCACAGCGGTTACGGCACATCTCACTCCCGAGGCTCTTATCTCCGCACCGATCTGTATTCTGCCCCGCACACTTTGCTCTCCGAGTCTCGCTACATGCCGCAGTTTCCTCAGATAAATTGTGTTTTCTGTTGCCTTGGCTGTTAGCATTAGGCAATAGTTCATTCTTTTCTTTAATTGCAATTTTTTTCTTTGATTTATTTTTATTTAGGAATAAATTATTACAAAAGAAACATGCATTTTGTTTTGTAAGCGTGTCTCGTTCGCC
>JAFELO010000556.1:119163-242221 GCA_017140195.1 Eumaeus atala | reverse complement strand
GAAGCCTTATGAGTTATGTATGGATAAATACAAATACAAATAAACGTACTATCCATGCGGATTATTCAGATAATTTTACATATTATTGGCTATATTTTTTTGATTATTAAGTCGGTTTTACACTCAAAGGCTACACTACATACACTTAGTGGCCTTTTACTAAGCACTTTAAGTTGCAGGACAGCAAACAACTTACTTTCTTCTGATATAAAATTATGTCGCTTAATGTTAAAACATCAATATTATTGAGCATGTTAATTGCACTAGCACATATACGAATTTGGTGATAATATACGAATTTTGTAATAATATTACGAATTAATGGTAATAATATACGCATTTGGGAATAATATTCGTAACAATATTACGAATTTATGGTGATAACATACGAAATGGGGCGTTTCCATCAGGCTCCTTGTTCTCGTGCCAATTAAGCGAGCGATTCTTCATTAAGTCGTACTAAATCAGAGCACGACTCGCATTAGCACTTGAAGCACGAGCTACTTAACATATGAAAGAAGTAAAGGTGCTACTACAATCCTCCTCACACAAAACAAATCAAATGTAAACCTTAAAGCTATGACTTAAGATTCATTTTAGATACCATTTCCTCCACCCTCAAGAAACTTTGACTCCTGTCGTGACCTTTTTTAATATTTTCCATTAGTGATTATAAATATCAATTCTCAGTTTGAGCGTTAAAGTTCAGAATTCTTTGTTCGTGTCCCTCCTTACCTCGCTCACGTGTTCGATATCTTTTATTATATTAAACAAGGGTTTCTAAATCTTTCATCTCGGCTGTATACGTGTTATGATCAATCTTGCATTTCTTTTGATGCCATTGATAGGAATTACTTCTCGCGTGCAATTTTGTCTGACAATATTTTTTGTTCGATTAAATGGACATCTGTTTCTTTTGAATGCTTTTGTATTATGATTGAGATGTCAAATCAGCATCTATATTATATCCGAATATAATTGAGTTTTTGTTTGTTTTTCGAATCCATCAAATTGCAGTCCCAGAGATTAGCGCGTTCAAGCGCGTCCCAGAGATTAGCGCGTTCAAGTCCTATTACATAGCCTATAACCTTCCTCAATAAGGTAGCAATCATACACAAAGAGATTCGAAAAATTCTTTTTGTGTATGATTGCTAACTTATTGAGGAAGGTTATAGGCTATGTAATAGGACGCACCAACTGTGAACCCGCGAGCGTTAGCGTTGTACTTTTTTCTGAGAGGTGTAACATGCGGTGTACCGCGGTTAGTTGTGCAATAAAAATATCACCGGGCTTTGGTAACAATATGCGAGATAAGCATTGAGGTTGTACCTGCCACACACTTCATCATTAACAACGCGCTCTCCACTCACTGCTCGCAGCTGCTGAAACATTCCTTATCGGAGCCCACTGGAGGCTGCTTCGACGGCCCTTTGTTGTTGTTGCTCCAATCCAGCACAATAGGGGAGATTACTGTAGCTCACGTGGTATCGCCTGCAGAGCGATGGCTACGCTGTCGTGTTTCGTGTTTTTTGTAAGTATCCTATGGCCGCTTATGGAGTAATAAACCAAATGGTTCCCATTGCTCGTCCTGTAATATAAAAAGGGAGTATTCCTTAGGGAAAGTACCAATATATAATAATAAAGCTCAGCGGCGCGCGATGTGTACGAAGCTCAAGGACGGCCGTCGATCGACGTCTATTCTCAGACACATGGGCGCAGCGACACCATTCTCACGCGGTGCCGCTTGGTCTGTGACACGACCGTGCCTATTTTATCTTTGGACGAAATGCATTTGAGAAAGTAAAGTTAATTATTTGATGACACACAGGAGGCGTAGTAGCTATAGATCTAAAGTAGGAGCGTCTCTAGGGCGTGGGAAATTGGTTTAGTTCGGGATAAGTCGCGGGTACTTAACCGTGAAGAGGGGTACCTCTTGTAAGCAGGTGGGACTGAAGAGCAAGAGGACGAGGCGCTTTTGCACACGGGGCAGGGGCGAGGAGAACCTCACCTCATTGCACCACGAATGGTGACACTGACGGCACTCGCGGTGGATGTTCGTCACTATAAAGTGCCGCGCGCCCCATACACAATTGGTCCCCACCCAGGGCCGGGGATAGCGCGTAATTGCGATTCCCAAAAAAAGTACATAGCCTTCATAAACACGGCACCAGAAGCCGCTTGTATTTCCGCGCATATAAAAATGCGTTGCTCTCCTTCACCCATTCCCCAGTGAGCTACCAGCTACCCATAACTCACGTAAACTCCCACAGCATAGCGACCACTTAGTGCGGCAGCATGTGAGTGAGGAGCATCTCCTGGTTGGTGCCAGCCCATGAGTGACGTCATTCACCGCTGTATTACGACAGCTTTATAGTGGCACACGTTCCTAGAAACTCCGAGTTTGAGCCACCATCAAAACATACTATCAGTTCATTTTTTGTAAGAGGTAGTGCCATGCTGCATAGGGGGAGGTGGTGCACGATACTACATCCTTCAATGCAACGGAATTGTGTCCGCGACCGGGGATGTACCTCTCGCTTACTTGATACCGCCGAAAAATGACTACGGTGTCACGTTTCGTGCGGTTTGTGAGTAGCCCGTAGCCCATTGGGAGGGAGGCAAAGAGGAGGGCAACGTATCGGCATAATTATGCTGAAGTGCATGGGCGTCGGTAGTCGTTGAAAGACACCGATTGTTCATTCGTCTCCTTATATAAATTATACTATAAAAATTATGGGCAATAAAATCTCATTGACATATCACACAAGCTAGTAATAATAATTAATTATTGTGTTGATAAAACAAATGTGAGGCGATAAAAATATACCGGTTCGTTGACCTGCCATCGTGGAATTGGTTTGTTACAAATGCATTGTGCAGTGCAGTGCAGTCCTGTTACAGTTTTATAAAGGCAGGCATCAAAAGCCTTTTGTCTGTAATGGCTCGCAAGTTCTTAGCGGTGTGACAAAACGGACAGTTAATCCATACCTAGCCTCATTAGGTCGAGAGCCGGCCGAGTACCGAGTACGCACGTGGGGTTCCGTTTTTAACCGGCTTAAAAATACAATTCTCAGTTTCACCTGTATGTTTGTGTGTATGTTTGTCGGGGATTGGAGAGATTCCCTTATTTCTCATATTTTTCTTTTCTTGGAAGAGTCTTTAATCGATTTTCAAAAGTGAGTTCACAGTTTGATTCATTGTGCTGTTAGTTTCTGTTGTTTTTAGTTATAAAAAGTTACTGCTCGTTTTGCCGCTATGTTATGAATAATTATTTGCAGCGCAGGCTCCGTCGTAGCTTACAATGCGTTAATACCGTTGATGACGAAAGATGAATCCAGTATCAAAAATGTAACCGTATCAATTTTAGTAAGAGGTAGTGCCATGCTGCATTGTAGAGGAATTGGGCCGGTGCGAGACTTTGGTATGGATGTACCTCTAGATCGCCTTAAAAGTGACGACTATGCTACCACATTGGGTTTGTGAGTAGCCGGTGGCCCATCGGGTATAGGATTTTTTTATAATACAACCGAGCAAACTAGTAATTGGAGCAGTTGGTGACTACGGACGCCCATGGACATCGGCATTATTACTGTTATGCAAATGCCTTGCCCTCCTTTCCTCCTCCAGTGGGCTACCAGCTACTTACAAACCGTATGAAACGCGACAGCATAGCTTTTACTCTACGATGTGTTAACTAGAGGTACCCGGTCGTCCCCAACACCGCTGCAATGCCGCATGGCACTCTTACTACAAAAAGTATCTACTAGTAGAATAAGGGGAGAGTATCTGTAGAATATGCGAATGTAAATGTGTGTCGGTTGCCAAACGGCTATTATTTCTCGTTTGTCCCATTATGCAATAAAACGCGTCATAGCTGGCGATTGTAGACCTGACCGCATGCTGGTAACGGACACCTTAGTGGTCACTGGTGAGGGTAACCGTAGCCTCCTCGCCTTCCGCGGCCTTCCGTTAGGCAACGGTACACACGAAATGCCTTATCTCAAAACATCAGACCCCTCAAGTTTATTCTGTTTTTCACAGGTCGCCTTTTACAGTATAGGGGGAAAACGACCAATGGGAGCCCCTTGACGACTTGGATAGTCGTCAAACATTTTTGCCAAATAATCAAACGTTTTAAATATAACCTTTCGCTCTTATAACAGTTATTTTACCGTTATTTTTATATTTTATATGTATTATGTTTCGGAATAGTCGTGTACATTTTTTGTAGCATAATGTTGTCATATGACAACTATAAAACTTACGTTATACAGTTTCTTCGTCGTGTAAACGTTTTCATAGTGTAAACATTGTTACAATGTCAAGTTTGCAGTATTATTATTACCTTTACCTAAAACGGATTTTAATTGTATATAGTATTGGCTACCATTACATTGTAAGTCGAATAAGCGACTGCATCCTGTATATAAGAAGTGACATTAACATTATGATAGGGCTATTTAATTAATACTTACACTAAAGGTTTGCCTTGTACACTGCCACCATTTTGAAGTTAGTGCAGCGCTTTATATTTCATGAAGTTGTATAGTTTTCGTACAACGAAGTTGTTTAGTAAATTTTTATTAAAAAAATATGAAAACATTAAAATTTTGGAAGCGCATAAAAAGTTAGAAATTTACCTAACATTAATCAGTAAGTTTGGTTGCGCAATGGTTTCAAATTAATGAAATGATTTTATCGCCTAAAATGACAAAGTAAAATATTATCGTGGCATGAATATTCTGTTATAAATAACACTTATTCGTTCGATACAAGCCTCATCTTTAAACGACAGCAAGATTTTTAGCACACCGATTACAATTTCAAACAGTCACATTGCTAGCTTTTACATGCCATGTAGTCACATCGTAGTTTATATGAGTACTATACGGCTAAGTAAGTATTTGTATGACGGTTACACAAAACTCTTAGCGCCTTAAGTTGAATAAAACGGGTCCGCATGATGTAACCTATGACGCTTATACGATTACTGGTATAACACAAAACTTTGCCACCAAAACGCCTACTCAACGTCGAAAATTTTTATTGGATACCGATGCCCATAGACATCTGCGTGTTTTTCTTGCAGATGCGTTGCCCATTTTTCCTCCGCTCCTTCAATGGGCCCATACCGCTCTGCCGTCAGGTCCACTGCTCGTTTGTCCTCGAATGCTATAAAATCTAATATATCTAGTAGAGCAATGACTTGTGTAAAGTCCTGTAGAATGCTATATATTATATCAACATTATAGTAAAGTAAGCTTTAAACGTCTCCTGAGGTAAACTGGCGTCTCACCGCTGTTTCACTCGCGTCTCACCGCTGTTTCACTCGCGTCTCACCGCTGTTTCACTCGCGTCTCACCGCTGTTTCACTCGCGTCTCACCGCTGTTTCACTCGCGTCACTCCGCTTGTTTCACTCGCGTCACTCCGCTGTTTCACTCGCGTCACTCCGCTTGTTTAGTCGTAGCGTCTGGTACTTTAGATCTCCTCGATAAGTGGACACAAAAATATTTTTTCAGTTTGAGCCAGTAGCTCCTGAGGTCTGCGCGTTCAAACAAACAAACCCTTCAGCTTTATAATATTAGTATAGGTATTGAAAGAGCGCTGTAAACGATGCGGTGTGTCAAGAGCCCTCGCCGCCTCATTGTGGCCTCTCGAGGACCTGACAAACTCATTACACCTGTGTTCAGTCGTTCATATTGGGTTTATCTATTAAATCTATACTTATGTTACAAAGCTGAAGAGTTTGTTTGGATGAATGAAATAATCTCAGGAAATATGGTACTATTTGATAAAATCTTTCAGCGTTACATGGCCCATTCATGGAGAACCGCTATAGGCTGTGTATGCTTTGAAGTGAGCGGGTGAATATGGGTCAAGAATTTAGTAATTAAAAGCAAACAATTTGCCAGTGTTTAATACTCTGAAATCTCTGTGACCATCCCGTCTAACTTCCGACGCATGGCCTTCGACTCCAGAGGTACGGCAGGGGTCTTTAAGGGGTTATCATGGATTGTAACACATGTTGCAAGATGCAATACGACTTTTTTTTGTTTTGCCTAGGAAATACGAAAAGAAGACGAATAAATCTGGCTACCGGCGGCTTAACATGCTCTCCGAGGCATGGTGGTGTAATACCGCCAACTCTCTTACTCCGTATTTGGACTCCTGTTACTAGAAATTAATAAACCCAATAACACATGTCCTGGACTGGAGCCCGAGACTTCCTGTTCTGTGGTTGGTCACGCTTACCGTTAAACCACGAGGCTATTGGTACCAGGAATACCATCTTATTGATTGCGTTTTTATACCCTCGCAGCTAAAGATAGGATTTATAAGCTCTACATGTTTATATGTCTATCTCTACCGGTAGGCACCGTAGCATAATAAACGGATTTCCCGATTAGGTTCCAGTTTTATAATTTTTTTTTAACGCAGAAAAAATGCATGTATGCACCATCCAACCGGCCCCGGGAGAACCGGAAGGGTGTATCAGGCTCGACATGAAGGGCTACAACCGGTGAAAGCCACTGCGAGAGCCTTCGGTCGCTGCAGTGTTCAGCTTAAGTTGATCAATGCTGATAATACATGCTTGTCAGAGCGTTCCACAAACCGCAATCTTTTGTCTATTTGTACATCTATCTTATTAATGTTATGCAAAAGTATTAATAGAGTGTCTCGCTTTACACTACTTACGGGGCTGCGCCGTGCCTCACAATTTAACACGCCTTTCAAAGCCTCGCAGCAACAAAAACCTTGCCATCTTGAACACGGCTGACCCATTTCCGAGGCCGCCAACCTTTTGAGATCCTTACAATCTTTTATACAAATATTAAATATTAATTTCGACCGAGTTAATAAGAGAATAAAATATTAACACTCGAAGAATGCTTATATAGCGAGCTTTCGCTGAAGTGGCAATGGGCTGGTTACACACTCACAAGATCAGATGGTGGATGGGCCAGTAAGGTTCTGGAGTGGAGGCCGCGTTTAGGAAAACCAAGTGTTTGGTCGACTGTTCACCAGGTTAGAAGATGATCTCCGTGCAGTAGCTGGTCCGGGATGGATGCGAATAGCAGGGGATCGACCGTCTTAGCGTTCTTTGAAAGAGGCCTGCATCCAGCAGTCGACCGATAAGGGCTGCTGATGATGATGATGAACTTTGACCGAGTACAATGAAATGCTTAGTGGAAGTGCTTACGAAATGGCACCGCACGACCGGGGAGTTGTGAGTTTCGGGTACTTGTAAGTGTCCAGACCGTTACGGATCTCTAAAGGACTATAAAAAGTTATAACATATTATAATATCATACGTCACCTGATAATGAGATTATAAATCAATGTGCTCATCTGAGTTCAGTTTGATACTTGGCGGCGGTATCATGTGATCGAGACGTACCTCCGCGATCTTGTCGACAGCCGGCCCAGTTCGGCTGCAATGCAGCCCTAGCAGATACTCCTGTAACTAACCTGGAACAAGGAGTGTGCAAACGCAAGTGCACTTGATGTTACTCCGATGGCGAGGCCATCCGACACGACCGTAGAGAAATCGGGCGTAAGAACTGATGGCTTAACATTCTCCTAGGCATACCCCCCCCCCCCCGTAACACCGTCAACTTCTTAACTTTGGACTGTTATTAGAAATTGAATTATCCCACTAACAGTTTTTGGTCCGATCCGGGACTCAAACCCGGGACTTCACAATTTTGTGAACCTTTTTTTTTGTTGACGCGGGGAAACTCATTTACGCGCCTTCACCGGCCCTGGATGGGGTCCAGTGGTGTGTGGGACTCGCGGCACATGATAGTGTCAAATACCCGCAAAAACCACCACGAGTGCCATCAGTGCCGTCCTTGGTGAGGTGCCCCGGGACAACAATCATCAGGGCATCTCAGTCAGCCCCCTAAGGGACCAACTCCACCTTCCACAGATGGGGTAGCCCAGCACTACAGGACAACCCCACCGACTTTGGGACAGTGCAATGGGGTGAGGTCACAATCCTTTATTGACCATGCTTAACCATTACACTAACTAAATAGCGGTGTATACGATTATAAACCTTAACTTCGATATATGTGGAGGCGAATCAACCATCAAATGATTAAAACTCGAGTGATTAAGGTTTGAGTGCTAGTAGTGACAGCGCATTAACAGGGTCATTTTCTTTGTTTCAGAATCTTGGGGCCAACCGTTTTCAAGGTAAGGAGAACGTAGTTAAGAAGAAAGTTCAGGGAGAGACAAGTTCAAACTTGAGAGGTTTGGTTAAGTTGTAAGTGGCCTTATTCTACTTCTCGTGCCAGTTGTTCAGTATTGGCGGATCATCGGATTTTAAGTCAGTGGACTAAGAATTCATATTTAGTTTATGTAAATGGTTTAGATAGAGGCACTCTTCTCGCTTTTCACCTAGAATATAAAGAGCATCGAAGTTTAGTTTTAAGAGCTTCGTTTATTCTTTTTATATTTTTATTCCAAAAAAAATTACAAGCGATTGCGTTCAAAAAGGTATTCTCACCAAACTGTTACATTTGAGGCCGACATGCGCTCTTGTTTGTTGAAAAGAAAAAAGGTTTTCTTAAATGCACAAATAACTAAATAACTTCATTGACTGAACTTGACATTAAAAACGGACATTGAATTTAAAATGTTTACAATTTTGAAAATGTTTATGTTTTTTTTTTTAAATGATAATGTTTTGTAATTACATATACAATTTACCATATAAAACCGCATTGGTTTATCATAATTCATCTAGAAACAACTTTTTCAATTTTGACTTTAACACATTTACACTTAGTTCCGGCCTTACTTTCAATCATTCAATTTTACTAAATATTTTTGATACTAAAAGTTTTGACAATCCTTCTCATAAGAGCACTAAGGTACTAGTAACAAACAAAATTTAAAGTATAAGGAAAAAATCAAACGTCTGCGTCTTTCTAAATTATAGAAAAAGGGTGTAAACGAACAGACGGATACTTTTGATGACTACCGACGCCAGTAGACGTCCTCACAACTGTTATGCTGACATGTTGCGTTCCTTTCTTATTCTTCATCCAATGGACCAGTGGAAACTTACAAATCGAAACGCGACGGTATTCCCAAGACATCGAAGATATCATCTTAGCGAGAGGGAAGAATTACCTTCCCGGTCGTGCCGCCCGAATTGAGCTGCAATACAGCATGCCAGTGCCTCGTACTAAATACTACGAGTATATTACCGCCATATGCAGTTACATTAAAAGTTACCCAATATAGTCACGAACTAACGTTTGCCTTTGAATTTGTATCATACCTATGTGCTACAGATGTTTACCCGAACCATCTTTGCAACATTTATCTTTATATGGTTCACTAAAAATTACCGTGCCGTGAGAAATATGTAAGTGTTACCATTTTTAACTAGGGTTACCAATCGTCCCGTTTTCCCAGGACATTTTTGTAGTCTTGATATTTCCTGGTTGATTTTTCAGCAGCGTCATGGATTTTGACGGTCCATGATAGAATCTACTATTTTTGTATTTTTTATACGATAGGAGGCAAACGAGCAGGTGGTGACTACTGCCGCCCATTGATATCTGTAAGACTACGCGTATTACAAACGCGTTTCCGGCCTTTAAGGAATATGTATGCTCTTTTCTTGAAGCCCTCTAAGTCGTATCGGATGGGAAATACCGAGGGAGGCAGCTGTTTCCACAGTACAGTTGTGCGCGTTAAGAAGTGGCGTTTAAACCTCACAGTTGTGGATTTACGGACATCAAGATGATGTGCGTGGAACTTAGAGTTCTGTCGCGATGTCCGAAGATGGAATTTTGCTGCTGGTATTAATCCGAACAATTCCTCGGAACACTCCTAATAGAAAATACGATAAAAGACGTACAGCGAACCGACATCTCTTCGTAGGACCAAATAATCGAGGTGTCCGGAAATAATTTGGTCGTCAACGATTCGAGTCGCTCTACGTTGCATGCGGTCAAATGAAACGAGCTGATATTGTATTTACCTTGATTTTCATTTCACTAGACAATAAAAAATATCAGAACCGATTTAAAGGTATACGAATGAAACATCGCTTCCCACGTCTTATCGTGTTTCTTAAACATAATGTCTCGTATTACGTTTCCACTTTAGAAGCCTACACTTTATCGGTTTTCGGAGCTGGCATGACCAGTTTTTATATTTCAATTCCTTCTCGATTAACTGGACCAGTTCCATTTGAAATAGATAAGTGTGTCACTAAATTTTACGCGCCGTATTTCATTTCCCCTATTTTCAATTATTATTTCAACTTTATCATCCCTAACATTAGATATACCAAAATCTTACTTAAATATTTTATAATAGGTGTAGCAACAATATCCTATGACCTCGGTCTATGTTTTAAGTCTATTGTTAAAAATAACAAAATAAATACTTTTTCTATTCCAATTCCAACGGAATACCAGTGCTGTAAGTTTCAGCAAAAAACATTGAGTTAGTGCCAATTTGTGATCCATACGCATAACGAGTATATAATTATTTTCTATTTTTTTTTATTTATATTCTTTGCTTTTGTTTTTATTTCTTTTTCTTGTAAACCATATATGCGTATCAAAAATAAATTCATTCTTTTCTATTCTCTAGTATTCTATAACTTCTTATATCAAGTACTCTTTTTTAACTGAATTGTCCGGGTTTTTCAAAGTACTACTAATCCAAATTTTAAAATGAAATGATGGCAACCATATGCTTAAACTTTAACGAGTGTGGCATTGGATCATACATTTTTATTGCTTTTAACAAACCGACTGTCAGGATCATTTAATTTGGCGGCAATTGACGTCGGCGAGATGAGGCCAACAAACCGTTCGCGTTGATTATCCCGACGCCAAATCAACGCGCAGGCATCGTCGCCGCTTATCAATGAAATCACAAACACGTAGCCTTGTTATTATAAGTGCAGGTAGAAAACGAAATTATAGTGGTGTTGTGCATTTTTAATAATAAGGGCATGTTTCACATGTTCCTGTTGAAGTCCCGGTTAACTTAAGTGACAAATAAAGTACAAGTTTCGGTTAAGAGTTAAGTACAACTATATTGGTGACTCTATGACAGGTTTGTGTGTAGTCGGTGACCCATAGGAGGGGAGGAGGAAAGGAGGGCAACGCATCTGCTTGACAACAATGCGGGTGTCTATGGTGGATGTGCTGGTGACAGACGGACAAGACAGAGGGCGGAGTCTTAGTAATCAGGTCCCGTTTTTAACGCTTTGATTAGGGAACTCTAAAAATTAGAACATTTGAGATCGGTTTACTGAGGTAATTGCTCTGTGACTCGTTAGCGGTTGGACTATCGACCCGAATCCCTTTGTTACACAGTTTACATGATATTCAAAATAGTGAAATTTTGTAGGTTTCATTAGAAAGTTTAAAAACTATTGAATCCTACCCTGGCATCGTTTGCAACGCATTATACTCAGTATGCTACGCTAGCACCTGCCTGTGTGCAACATCATGATCACGGCTTCTTGCTGATTTGTAGCGCAAATCAACCCCAGCCATGCCTTCTCTTATCTAAATGATCTCTATGGGTACCTCTCTCTCACGTGATACCGCCGTAAAGTGATGACTTGAGTGTCGCGTTTCGAGCGGTTTGTAAGTAGTCGATGGCCCATTGGAGAGTAAGAGGAAATGATGGCATCGCTGCATGATAATAATGCGCATGTCTCCGAGCTAGGGTAGTCGTGAAAAATCATTGATTACTCGTTTGCCCCCCTATTATATACAAAGACATTTCACATTCAAATAACAGTGGATAGTTGCACTGCTGGAAAAAAATCGGCGATATTGTTTTTGGCTTAGCAGCCAATTGAGATATAGAATAATAGCAATACATTAAGGGGAGGACTATAATTACGCTCATTGCTGCGTTGTGTACGTGATGCAGAGATTGCTGGTCTGATCTCGATAGAAACATCGTCATTACGTTATTAAAAGTAACGGTTCGCAGTACCGTTTATATTTCGTCGCTAAAAAAAGCCAATGCCGGTCGTGCCAGCCCTATTTTTTTTATAATATATGAGAACAAACAAGCAGTTGGAGCCTCTTTACGACTACCGACACCCATGAACATCAGCATAATTACTATGCCGATGCATTGCCCTACTTTCCACTTCCCACCCAATAGGCCGCCGGCTGCTCACAAAAGGGGATATCGAATATGTTACTTTGCGCCGGTATAAATGACCGGGATGTACCCCTATGAATGTAACTGAATTGTACATATTACAATGTTGATTAACTAAAAAACTGCCGTATACTCAAAAAAATTAATGCCTACCTTGAATATACTGTACCTTGGAACCGAGGGGCACAGGAATCGAACCAAGATTTTTAAAGTAATATCCTTTGTTTAGGGTGCAGTTGTATGGATTGATTCCCCAAAAAAATCTCGGAAGAACCTACAACAGCCAGGGCACCAGGGTCCACCCCGATATTAATCTGGGATATTTGAAGGGGCAAGGCCGTCGGCCGTTGACCTGCTCCAGAAATAGTGCCCACGTGCGCGCAGCTGACGCCCTACGATATTTACATGGCATTTAGAAAATCGAAGCCGAGGTGTCCGATTCCCGGGGGTTTGCTACATATTTTAATTTTAGTAAGAGGTGCTGCATTGTAGTGGAATTGGGCTGGCACGACCGGTGGGGTAGCTCCTGCTTCATTTGATACCGCCGCAAAATGACAGCTACGGTGTCGCGTTTCGTGTGGTTTGTGAGTAGCCTGTGGCTAATTGGAGGGAGAGGTGAAAAGGAGGTGCAAAGCACTGGCATAGTAATTATGCTGATGTTCATGGGCATAGGTGACTACCTACGCCCATGAACGTCAGCATAGGAGGTCTCTGATTGCTCGTTTGTCCCCCATACAATAAAAAAAGTAACTTAGTATCAGGGACAATGCTAATGCATTGTTGCAGAATTAAACACTTATAACGTTTCCGTTTTATAAAACCAGTTTCTACAATTTTAGAGGTGTGTTTAACTAGTTGTTGCAGTTTCTTTGCCTGTTGAGGAACGGACGGCGACAGAGACAAAGCATATCTTCATGCCAGTCTAAACGTTATTCGCTGTAACGGTTATTAACACTTATAACATATTTTTGAAAAAATATTGAATACAAAAACAGAAATTGTTGTGAAAATATACATAAAATATGAATATGAAAAACAGTGTCCAAAACACTTTACTTGGATACTTCTAAAGTCCTTGCTTAGAACTGCTGAATTTAAAACTATTACCTGCTTAAAGTGAGAGCTTTATTGTCGTGTTTCGTCTTGAATTTCCCGTGGCTCAACATAAAGGCACTTACACGTACAACATTATGGAGAGAAATGGACCGACGGCTCAATTTGACTCTCGGAGGCAAGGAGAAAAGAAAAAACTCCCCCTAAAACACACTTGCAGACTTTGGGCTGTTATTAGAAATTGAAAAATTCCAATAGCATTTTTTACCCGGGACGTCATAACATATGTTCGAACATGCTGACTTCCTACTCCTTTTTTTCTGATTAAATTGGTTGCGGGTCCCAAGACAGTTTTTCCCTCGGCCTCCTCTGCGAAACAATGGGTACATAGCGGATGCTGCTGTCGACACAGGCGTAGCTGTGGTGAATATGAGTGGTGGGTCAAGCCCGTCTAAAAAAGTGTCTACCACTAGTCCACGAGGTACATTCGTAAAAGCTCTATGCTGATGCTTCAGCGCGTCGAGCGTCGGTAATTACTCAAAGGCTTCGGCTATTCGTTGGCTCGTATGCCACAAAAACGGTAAACCGATGCCGATCTCGGCGCGTTTTTGTTCAATGGATTTACGTGGTCGTGGGGCTTTTACATTTGGGCCACCAGATACAACCCAAGAAGTGAAATCGATTGCAGAAGTGTTGTGGACCGCCGCGTGCACGTTTAGGCGTTGATTGAAATTCTCTGTTGGAACCGGTCTCGCACAATACGATTGTACTCAGTCTGGAATTACTCTGGTGCTGATTGGCAAATCTCACGTATTTGCAACAGATTACAATATGTTTGTGAGACGCCATTGCGGCTTGACACTCCGTCCTAAATAGCCGACGGACGGCACAGCTAACATTGTACTGCGATGCTGGTGGGTGATCGCGTTTCTTGCGGTTTGTGATTTTCCGGTGGCCCATTGGAGGAGGTGGGGGGGCACTACGTCGGCTCGTTTATCCTCTTAAACTACAAAATATAAAACGTGTTAATTAAATATTTCTTTGTACTACATTGCACCTTAGAAGGAATATTAATATAATTAGACTTTTTCTATGTAGCAAATACATAAAGATTATGTAAATTAAGTAATTAAATTATAATTAAGTAAATAAATACAAGTATACTTGTGTGTATGAATATTTATATATATATATATAAAACCTGTATCGTCAGTAGTGATATTTACTTAGCGAAAAGGCTTTTTGCCACGACCTCAGGAGCCTGAAGGTTTATGGAAAAAAGTCATACCGTCATACCGATCATAACCGACATAAATCCGGAAATAGGAAATAGTTTAACTGTTTTCTTCCATTTGAATTGTAATGGAAAAAATAGCGGTGTGTGTCTGCTTCGATACGCAACTCGATTTTACTCCTTAAGAACGAACATGCTTAATTGCAAGGTGCACGAAGACATGAGCGCTGTACAGCGTTGGTTAACTGTCACTGTTTTACACTATTTTACAATTTTTTTATCATATGTTAGGCTAATAACTCACGGAGCGATTTTTGCGCGCCTCCGCTGCGGTTACGCTTTGCGATTTTATTTCACGAGACGATTAACTATCAGGAAGTCCAGACTGCCAAACGACGCAGTGCGCGTGGGCATAAACCGCCGCAGCTGTGATTAACTCCTGAAACCGCGCACATCGCGGGCGAAAACTCTTCGTGAAATGGTATTAGATTGTGCGTGCGAGCGTGCGAGAGTGAGTGCGTACGTGCGTGCGTGCGTGCGTGTATTTGTGTGTTTTTGTGTATGTATGACTTTTATATCATGCTAATTTAGTCAGAGCCACCACCGTAAGGAGGCAGCTGTGCTATTGCGTATCGTATGGTTTGTCACTAGCCAGTGGCCCATCGTAGAAGAGGAGAAAAGGAGGGCAACGCATCTGCATGACATTAATGCCAATGTCTATAGGCGTCGGCAGTACTCAATAGGCTGCAATTTCTCCTTCATCCCCCTATTGTATAATAAGTGCATTACACAAATTGTTTTCATAATATAGTGTAGTCCTCGGAGTTGACTTTTAATCTATTGATGGGACCAAAATGTATTAATTAGTGGCTGTCGCATGTTATTACGCGTCCGTCCGTCCGCCAGTATGACAGGGACTATTAACTTGTAATCAATGGTTGATAATGGAGCTGTCTTTTACGCTCACGCTCACGTACGGCCGCGGAATCAGCGATTATGTAAACCTGGTTCTCCTGTGATACGACACAAAGCGGTCGTAATATAGCGGTTGATTAACGTCACAAAACATTGACAATTTTATAAACCAAATGGCATTGTTTCCTAAAGAGCAGAGAGAGGACGTACGAATGAAACTAAACGGTTAGTTTACATGGTAAACGTTTTAGTCACGACATTCACCTCTATGTCGAAGCCGATCTATGACCGCACCGTTTTTCTACGAAACCAAAGATTAACTGGAAACAGATTATATGTAACCCGGGTGATTCTTAAGACACTGCAGAATTATGGCACATTCAGTACTCGTTTCTGATTCCGATTGTGTAAAAGTAGGTACCTAAACTCTGACCTAGTTGTCCTTTAAATTTCTTAGTATACGGTCACCTAGAACGGGCGTTCACTAATCGCCCGTACAGCTGACGCGCCCGCGGTCTTTGACCTTCTGTCGTGCGAGTTACTATCGGTATCATACACTGAACATAATTTCTGAAAATAATATTACTGAATTCGGCGAAGTTTACTTTCTACTCAACCAAAATTAGTAGTTTTATTCGTTGCTTAGGACCATTGCCTATCGCCTCCCTATAAGTGTCACATCTTGTACAAGTCACGTGGAATACTTGTGAGAAATTTCTTCTAAATCCGTAGTTTCGGGGAACAGTAACAAATCTATGTAAAAACTTTTGCATGTGACCTCGCATGAATAATAATATTTTTATAATATATTAATTCTGTCTCCGCAGTGTTTCTGTGAACCCAGAGATGACATGATTGAACACGTGTGCGTAAATTTTAAATTAATTATACCCCCGAGAAATTTAAATTGAGAAGTTTAAATGCCCCACATCTTTAGCAAAAAAAAAAATTGTACATATATTTTTCCATTATAAATGGCACTATATGGGGAGGCGTATGTATATCCAGCAGTGGACAACTTCCGACTGATGATGATGAAATTTTTTGTAGCCTCATAAAGGTACATAGAAATTTTTAAAAACAATAATGCTAAATAGGTACATACTATGCAATAATAAAAAAAATTAAATCGTACATGTAGCGTAAATAGGCCTTATAAGGTACTTTACTGCGCAGTTTAGTGTTTTCTCCTTCATCCCCCTATTGTATAATAAATGCATTACACAAATTGTTTTCATAATATAGTGTAGTCTTCGGAGTTGACTTTTAATCTATTGATGGGACCAAAATGTATTAATTAGTGGCTGTCGCATGTTATTACGCGTCCGTCCGTCCGCCAGTATGACAGGGACTATTAACTTGTAATCAATGGTTGATAATGGAGCTGTCTTTTACGCTCACGCTCACGTACGGCCGCGGAATCAGCGATTATGTAAACCTGGTTCTCCTGTGATACGACACAAAGCGGCCGTAATATAGCGGTTGATTAACGTCACAAAACATTGACAATTTTATAAACCAAATGGCATTGTTTCCTAAAGAGCAGAGAGAGGACGTACGAATGAAACTAAACGGTTAGTTTACATGGTAAACGTTTTAGTCACGACATTCACCTCTATGTCGAAGCCGATCTATGACCGCACCGTTTTTCTACGAAACCAAAGATTAACTGGAAACAGATTATATGTAACCCGGGTGATTCTTAAGACACTGCAGAATTATGGCACATTCAGTACTCGTTTCTGATTCCGATTGTGTAAAAGTAGGTACCTAAACTCTGACCTAGTTGTCCTTTAAATTTCTTAGTATACGGTCACCTAGAACGGGCGTTCACTAATCGCCCGTACAGCTGACGCGCCCGCGGTCTTTGACCTTCTGTCGTGCGAGTTACTATCGGTATCATACACTGAACATAATTTCTGAAAATAATATTACTGAATTCGGTGAAGTTTACTTTCTACTTAACCAAAATTAGTAGTTTTATTCGTTGCTTAGGACCATTGCCTATCGCCTCCCTATAAGTGTCACATCTTGTACAAGTCACGTGGAATACTTGTGAGAAATTTCTTCTAAATCCGTAGTTTCGGGAAACAGTAACAAATCTATGTAAAAACTTTTGCATGTGACCTCGCATGAATAATAATATTTTTATAATATATTAATTCTGTCTCCGCAGTGTTTCTGTGAACCCAGAGATGACATGATTGAACACGTGTGCGTAAATTTTAAATTAATTATACCCCCGAGAAATTTAAATTGAGAAGTTTAAATGCCCCACATCTTTAGCAAAAAAAAAATTGTACATATATTTTTCCATTATAAATGGCACTATATGGGGAGGCGTATGTATATCCAGCAGTGGACAACTTCCGGCTGATGATGATGAAATTTTTTGTAGCCTCATAAAGGTACATAGAAATTTTTAAAAACAATAATGCTAAATAGGTACATACTATGCAATAATAAAAAAAATTAAATCGTACATGTAGCGTAAATAGGCCTTATAAGGTACTTTACTGAGCAGTTTAGTGTGGTTACGTCGACTAAGCACACTTCTAGCTATTTTCAAGAACTTTTAATTAGGAGATTCTATGTTTCGTGGCTCGAGGTGTGACGCCGCGACGACTACCCATTACTGGAATGAACATCTAAATGTCAGCAGCTCAGCACTGGCGCTCTGTAAATAATTATTGATATTTTCCCTAATCCCCCCCACTTTTTGCACAATATCATTGATGTGACACGTCTGCTAGTATCAAACATATATCTAGTCTAGTCATGTATTTGCAATGTTATTCGTTGTACTACAGAATATAAAATAAGTAACTAGAAATATATCTCTGCGGTGAAACTTTTGTATGGAACTACCTAAGTTCTTATTCGGCTATCATGGCGGTTGTTAAAAGTGGCGTAGACCCAGCAGTGGACCGATAAGGACTAATGATGATGGACATCCGAAATTAAGACTCCCAACCGCTTAAGTTGAAGTTGAGGAACTTTGGAGACCAAATACGGATACAATTTACAGATTTTGTCTTTCCCTCGGTATGAGGTCAGTGTTCCAAGATTCATTTAGTCATAAAACTGGCCGTGTTATTATGAGTCATGGTATTGATCGATGGTCGAGGGAACGAATCTTTGTATAGCGTGTAAAGCAAGACCAATCTATAATTATAGTGAGGTTTTATTGCATCATGTAGTCATAACATGATTTCATGCTAACATGCATGACTACTTGTCCGGTCCACTGGTGTTTTGACACTGATTTTACTCGTCTGCGGCGGAAGGAGGGTGATGATTTTGAAGGGTATGTGGGTTTGTATGTATAGCAGCATGTTCTCTGCCACAGCCGGAGCGGCTGGCCGGATGTCAACGTAGTGTTAGATTAGCGTTACTAGCGCGACTGACATTGAAATATATTTTTAACCAGATAAGTTTGTTTTCTTTTTCAATGTATGTTTATTTATTGTTCTCGCTACGTCAGTACATATATTAAAATTGGAATGAACAGAGAAATCCCTGCGCAAGGATGACACCCAAAATCGTCAAGCGTTTTTGAAAGTTTTAGCTTTCTCCTCGGGTTCCCTTACGTCATGTCGAAGGGTCGTAAGTGGTTGCCGCTGTCGATCCTGGCTGGACCAGGAGTAGCAGCGGTGAGACCGAGTGCTTAAAAGAATAATTGTTAATTTATTCCGAAAAATTGTCGTGTGGTAGAATTCCGAGGTTACCGGAAGAAAGAGTAAACAATTCAACAAGCTCCGTTGTTAAAAAGTAACGGTTAAAAGCCTTTTTGGTCCAAGTCTTACGGGACTACAAGTAAATGCGCTCGGGTAGACGGAAGTGCCAATAGCATTAGTCGAGATTTAAGCGTTAAAATTAGATACCCCACCCCTGCAGCGCGCTTTAACCTTCATTGCATCTTGTTGGCGAAAGCTCCTACGTTCATGGCAACTGGTCGACTGAGGGTCCTGCGTTCATTACATCTAGTCTGATTTCGACTAAACCTCATATCTTTTGTGCGCGAGTGGGTGGCGTGGGTGCGTGCGTTCGTGCGTGCGTGCGTTCGTTCGTTCGTGCGTGCGTGCGTGCGTGCGTGCGTGCGTGCGTGCGTGCGTGCGTGCGTGCGTGCGTGCGTGCGTGCGTGTGTGTGTATGTTTTTTTCTATTTTCCTTCACTTTGAACAGATTAATTAACATGTTAGGGAGGTTCGTTGGCTTCGTCCTGAGAACGCGAGTGAAACTAGGCGTATAAACATATATTTCTAAGAAGGAATTTTCTAATAATAATTTTAGACTGTTGTCGAATTCTTTGTTTAAATTCTACCTTGTACGCCATCTTGTTAAAATTGGAGAGTCGAAACGTATAATGCCAAAAGCTGTTTGGACAATTCAATTCTGACACTTTCTCCTCGTTCTGTATTTCATGTAAATTGTAAATGTGGATCGATAACGTAAGTAAAGGTCGCAGACACTGGGCTTGTGCCTCTGGGCGCTGACTCACGCCTGTACTTGTGCAGCACCCCGCGCCGGACGTACGCTCAGGCTTGTTACCAGTACCTTTTTATTATAATGACTATTTAACGGATTTTACACAAGTAAATCTAGATTGAATTTAAGATTCGTTAAATAGTCATATCAACAATAATGACCTTTTGTAAAAAATTGGCAGTAAATCGGTTTATGAAACGATATCATTTTACGTGATAACGATTCTGTAAATGGTAAGCGTCTCTCGATGGACTAATAGAGACGGCTTATTTCGCCTTCTCGCTCGTAGGCTCCGCCCGTTTGGAACATTACTATGACTCAGTGATTGTTACCTTTGATTGCAGTTTTTACAATCATTGCCTCGCGGTTTGTTCTGCGGAACCAACTTACTCGGCTCCTATTAGTCGTAGCCTGGATGGTATGTAACGGCCTTACTTGATAAATGGTCTATCTAACACTGAAATAATTTTCATATTGGACCGATAGTTTCTGAGGTTAGCTCGTTAAAACAAAGAAACTGCTATTAGAAATATTAATGTAACATTCGCAGTTAGCACTGGTATCATAAATCCGACCGTGAGTCCAGGTGAGCAGGTTAGAAAATAAACTGCAAATTACGCTTTCACAGGTTTTGAGAAGCATCCAGCCATTTTCTTTTTGAAATTACGACGTTTCTTTAATTTCAACAGCCTCGCGGATCATCATCTGGAGAAATGGATGTTCTTTTGCGAAGATTTGTGATTTATAAAATCTAATGGAACGGCTACAATAAAATCTGCTAAACACCTTTTGTTATTTGTGACATAAATTTCGATTATTTTAGGTATCATAACATTATATGACCTAACTTTTTTAAAGATTGGTGATCAATAGTAAAATCCATAGCAGGCAAAGCGTGGGCGGGTACGCCAGTGCTATGCGATGGACCAAAAAGACGATGCATATCACATTACCTACAAGGACCGCAGTGAGATTTATGGCACGACCAATAAGAAACTGTAAAATATATTTAGTCGTGTTCAGTTTCGACACGATTCTGATTCAAAGTACCTACGCCTAGTATTGCTAGTTTACCTCGATCTTGCTTTTTTTAGAGAACACGGGGACAAACGAGAAATGGACGATCTTTGTACGACTACCGACGCCCATGAACATTCGCATACTTATTTGCCGATGCGTTGCCATCCCCCCTCCCCTCGCCAATTGGCCGCCGGCAATTTGGCGCACGGAACGCAACACCTAAGGAATCAATTTACGGCGGTATTATGAATGTGAGCGAGAGGTACATCCCGGTCGTGCCGGCCTATTTCCGTTGCATATGAGAAAGTAGTTTCATGCACTATGCATGGCACTACCTCCTCCAATGCAGCATGGCACTAGCTCTGCCTACCTTTGCATTGGTGAGTTGTTTCACAATGACAGAAAAGGGCAGAGTATAAGCGTTACTTGGTTGAAATCGCAGAGCGTTCCTAGTAAGAATAACAAAATTACAACACAGTAAAAATGAGGAAATACTTTTTACTTAAATAAAAATTATCCGCGCGATACACAGACAGGCCGAGGCGCCGCGCCGTTACTCTTATTGAGGCTTTAATATCACGACTTAAAGAAGCTAACTTTTCTTTATTCGTTTATTTTTAAAGCCAAATTATTTCGCTTCTTTCTCTAAGTCTGGCAACTTCCGCGACTTTATATAAACACTGGGATTTAATGAGATCTCTTTCAGTTACGTTAGAATGTTTTGAGATGTTAACTTCTTAATTGTTTTTGAATGAGTGGTTCTATTTATTTCTAATTGAGGCTATGTGACATATTTTTAAATAATTTCCTTGGCGACGTTTGGCGGGGAAAACATAAATTCACGTCAGCAATCGCAGCGCGAAGCACGTTGCAGCTACGTATGGCATACTTTAAGTTTTCACATGTATGGGTAGTCCCTACGACTGCGTGTTGCCTTTTCTAAGTTCACGAGGGCGATCGGAGTATTTTAATGACGATGGATAGCCGTAGACATCCGCATAATTGTTATGTAGATGTCGCCTTCCTTTTTTCTTCTTCAGTGGGCCATCTACAGTTCACAAAGCGCACAAAACGTGTTGTCTTGTGAATGACCTACTTGTCGCGTCGGTCTGATTCGGCTGCAATGTACCATGGTTCTACCGATTAAATAAATTGGTACTGTTTTAATTTGGCATTTTCCGAATATTTGTTGAATCGGACAATTCCTCGGCGCCTGTCCGATCCATCTCCAGCACGGGAAAAACATTTCCAATTATACAAGATAATACAAAATTGGAAATTGTCAAAGCTATTCCGTGCCAACTGTAGGTACTAGGTTTTGCGGTCGAATGTGATTTGTTTCAATATCAATTTCAATGTGTACAACACTGCAGGCCTTATTACAAGTAAATCCCTAGAAAATGGGATATTGCAAGCCGATGTGATCCTATTTTTTTGCAGGTTGAATAAGGATCAACGTCGGCAACGACGAAGCCAGGGTTGTTACTAAAAGTTCTATACTGAAATACAGGCGGAAATTCGACGTATTTTCCTTTTCAGGGCTGTGTTTTTTTATAATATAGAGGGGCAAACGGGCAATCGGAGCAGAAGCAGGGGGATAAGAGAAGTAATAATATCTTATACATACAATTGACGTGTTTGTGACAAGAGCGAACGGCTTTACCAAATTCTATGTGCATATTATATACGTCTGAAAATCGGCTACTATCTATCCTAAGTGATAAGGGTATAAAATATGCATATGTTTACACGTTACAATGACAAAAAAAATTATTTATCACAGGCAACGTCTGTCGGGACAGCTAGTAATAATATATTATTTACGGAAGCCTTTTTTACTCAATGTTATAAAGCAAGCATACACTTGGTTTTTTATATGTGAAATCACATAATTGGTGATTCTTTATTTTAAATGTTATGTGATATTGATGTTAATCACTGTTTGTATTCCTAACAAATTAAAATAAATAAATAATTTTGGCGTTCACAAAAAGGTTTGTCACTACTTTCTTTATTGGTAGGTACCAATAGGTACCTTCACGCCTGTTATCCCTGAAGAGGTAGGCAGAGGTGGGCTAGTACATCCACAACTCGTAAGTCCAGCAGATATACTAGAACACCCAGGATTAGCCAAGGTACTGAGGCCCATGCAGTCATAGGTGGCAAGCCTGTGGCCACTTCGGACACATTCCAATCCCGGACAATGTAATGCGTGATCAGAATAATCTGCGAAACACTTAATAACAGTAGCCCGACCTGGGGTGTGAATCCAGGACCACACGCGGCTAGCGGTCTTAACAGGCGACACCCGCAAAATTACACCACAGAGGCGACACTTTCTTTGTCAATGTGATTATTTTTATTATTTTGAATGACTAGTACAAATGATATGTTCTAGTCGCAACCACCTCAGTCTTTATGTGTGTAGTACAAGAATTCTAAGAAGTATCATCTTTATTATGGCTATGGAAGATAATTATAGGAGACCACGAACTAAGGGATAATTTCGCCAGCGCCATGATTGAGCAGCTGACGGGCACTACGTAGCACGATACAACTCTCAACCGTTGTACTATTTACCTCTACCGAGACTCGTCTATGAAGTTCTAGTGCTAGTTCACAGACTGTGGGGACCGCAATGTATGTATGGACCGAAGCAGCAACTGGACTGGACGTCGCGCGCCCTTAACACGAGCACCCTGACTTCGCTTTATACGAGTTAATCACGAAACGGTTTACCCGTTTGAAGCACTAATAACTACATTGTTAGTAAAGTAACGGTCCATTGTAGGCGATGTTTTGTACCCTTACACCATTGAAAGTGTAAATACACATATAAATGTTACACGCATAAAATAAAAACATATCACCAGTAACAGTAGAGTTGACAATCCTGTATCGACATGGCATGGTTTAATAAGTGGCATTATGGCGGAGTGTATATAGTCGCGGCATTCATTCATGGATTTCAACGCTTAAACTAATTAATGCCTTTTTTTATATGATACAAGACCAGTCCTAAGGTCCACACAAACTTTGACCGTCTCCTTTACAAACAGAGAATTACAGCTAGCTGCTAGGTTACTACTATCTATGTTACAATCCCAGAAAAGTGCACGTTTCAGTCAGTTAGGAAAACCTAATTACAGGTCTAAATACTATAGTTAGCATATAAAATTTTGTTGGCTAGTCCTGCAGTAGTCGAAATGTAAAATTAAATATAACATTAGTGTAAATGTGAAATTAAATATAACACTAGTGTAAATGTGAAATTAAATATAACAAAGTGTAAATGTAAAATTAAATATAACAAAGTGTAAATTTAAAATTAAATATAACACTAGTAACACACTTGAATATATCGTCCGTGGATGCCAAACCCGAACGCGGTACGCTTAAAGTTTTCAAATATATGTAACACATAGGTACGTCGCAGCGGTCTCCGTTCTGTTTGCAAGTCACGAGCGTTTAGAGCTAATCTAATTGATAATTATTAACTTAAATATGATTTACCATTACAGCGTCAGTTTAGACTAAATTTAAAACGTGACTAACAGATTTTCATGCTCTCCCACTGTATAGGTAATTTTTTTATAGTATAGTAGGGGTACATCCGAAAAATCGGAGCCTTGTTACGACAACCGACGCGCATGAGCATCAGTATAATTACTATGCCGATGCGTTGGGCGAAAAGGATTTCGCCCCCAATGAGAAACCGGCTACTCACAAATCGCACGAAACGCGACACCGGATATGTCACTTAACGCCGGTATCATGTGAAAGGAAGGTATCTTCCCGGTCGTGCCGGCTCAATTCAGCTGCAAGCAGCATGGCGCTATCTCTTACTAAACTTACACTACAACGTGTCACGATCATGAACGTGCGGCCCCTCCGAGTCACAATAGTCTCCGAAGCCAGTAGAAATGCAATTTGTTTATTTTTCAAAAGCTTTTTTATAGTTTACTTCGGCTCAGGGATGTGTGTTTGTTGACGACATTTTAAAATAAAATTGATATTTGAATAAAAAGTTGAAGATAAAAAATAAACTCATTTCAAAAGCTATGAAAATAAACTGAAAAGTAGATATACTATTTTTATTACAGATATTATTGTTCTTTTTAATCTATTTTAGAAGATTGAAAATGGTGAGTTTAAGTTACATTACTTATTTAAGATAAAAGGATGTTTGGTTAAAGTGAATTTTACCATCTCCAGTAGATAGCCAAACGAGTGTGTCGTGCTTCGTTGACACGCATGTGTCACTTGGAATAATGGAATAAATCGATTAAAGTTTGTAACTTGCGCCGCGCTCGGTCCCTCTGTAATGCTGTGACACGGTAATAAACTGCTGGCCTTATCCACGTCTCCCTGTAATGCTGTGTTCGGTAGAAGTAATTGACGACTAATCAGATTGCTCGCTGCCATTGATCAGTTTACAATATGTTGAGAAAGATAGCTTTAGTACGCGTTAGTATAGATTTTGTAGCTAAGATCCTTCGTACTCAAAAACATTCTTATGAAAGTGGTTTCTGTAGAATTCTGCAGAACATATGTAATGTTACAGATTAAATCTGTTACAGAATCATTCTGTAACACTTACGACGTTTCCATTTGTACCCTTTTAAGCCTGTTTCTACAGTTTTATATGTGTGAAATTCGCAGTTGCAGTTATTTTTATGCCTATCTAAACTATGTTGGCTGTAACAGTTATTAACACTTATAAACGGCCATGCAATAGCAACAGCATAATAATAATGCCACCTTGTTTTAAATCAGGTACACAATAACAGTCAAACTTACATTAAAATAGGTTCTTTAGGTGCGTTTGTAATATGAACTAAAAAAATATTTTTTTATATGTAGTTAGCAGGATTAGACGTCGATTTCAGCTTAAAATTACTTTATTATCAATAGGAAGGGAAATACGCTTCAGTTTTCATAGAAACGAAAGCAAATAAAAATATCGTGCTCTGTCGATTTGATTTCCCGTAGAAACTAAAACATAACGGAATATAAAATTCGTAGTTGCTGCCAGAACTTGCGTAATATACTATCCGTAGCCGAAGTGAATTGAACTTTAAATAAACTTACAAACTTAAAAGGAACATTGTTCATATAGTTTTTGCATCAATTTCGCAAGTTGTTACTGATAGCTATACATATATTTCCTCGCAACCGGGGGTTAACCTACTTGTCATTTTCAGGACAACCTATAACAAACATCACTGATCGAGATAGCGCGATGCAAGCGCGAGTTACCTCCCCACTCATTCAGTCCCGATTGGCCCTTATATAACTGCCCCGATTGGTAACTGGTATTTGTGTAGGTTTATAAAATTTTTGAGGTCTTTTCCCGGGGCTAAAGTAGGACTGGAGTTTCAGGGAAGTTGTTTGACAGTCGGGGTCGCAGCGCGAAGTAGGTCGTCGCCAGCAGGGGGGGGGGAGCGGGGTTCAGCGCCCTTGTGTCTCAAGTGGGATTCTGGAGAATAATCACTTCTTTATTTCCTCTCTAACACCTAGCTCTCTAGGTACATAGGCTATGGTCTGCGTTTTCTGTATATGTTTACAAAGCGATTACTACAAAGGTAAATTTACGGGCGCTAGCGTTTCCCAGCCCTACATTATTACGTACAGAATTGTCAATTCGTGCGGTTTTAAGTGAATAATTTTTTTTATACTATAGTGGGGAGGGAGGGGGGAGACACGCATTGTTGTCATACAGATGCGTTGCCCTACTTTCTGCTTCACCTCCGTCGGCTCACCGGCTCCTCACAAACCGCACCAAACGCGACAGCACATGTGTCACTTTACGGCGGTGTCAAGTGCGCGAGAGGTACCTCACCGGTCGTGCAGTACAACATGACAATACCCTTTACTACAGTCTATACTAAGTCATAGCCGTGATACAGGTTCCCCACCCCACATTTCTATGCACTCACCATCTTTAAGCTTCACGTAAAGCTGCGACTTGACAGTGTCATCTGAAAATGCTGATATCGCTTATAGTAAGTGCTATGAAATAGAATAATATCTCTAGGCGCAATCTTTTACCCTATTGCTTCCCCAAGGGTTCCGTTTGTCGAGTACAAGTAGAATAGAATACATTTTATTTAGTTAATTATTACGCTGTTAAACAGTTTAGTAAGATGTAGAGACATTGGCACACTGAACCGAAGAGACACCGAACCGAAGAGTACGAGCGGAGAGGTGCCTCTCGCTCACTCGACCGGCTATGGTTGTAGACTTTTGTAGAGTACCCGGTGCCTCGTCGGAGGGGAAGGCAGAAACACGTCGGCATAATCTCTGTTCACTCTGTTCTTTAATGAAGCTATAACTTCGGATGTATATCTTATTATTGACGGATTCAAACATTACACATTTTATTTTGAGCTCGTAAACATTACACGTTACCGTGACAACTATTATGACGTCACAATTTCTGTCGGGACAGCTGCGTGTCAAAAGTTACTGCAGCTATATCAGGATTTACTATGATTTTTTACACAAAAGAGTTAACATTATCGAAGTTTTAATACTGATCTCTGTGTTTTAGAAAATGTTGTGGATGGCGTAGGATTCTAATGGTAATAGAATTTTTCCGATTGGTTCAGTAGTTTTGGATCATATTCAATGCAAATAAATAAGCAAACAATCAAATGTTCGTATGATTATAGATTCATTTTACTTGTTCTTAGTAATTGCACATCCAGTGTAAGTGGTGATCGTATGTTTTGGGACTAGGAGTTCACGCCACCGCCAATTCTCTTACGCATTTTAACAACTGTAACAATCCAGGTAATCTACATTCTAGACAATTTTGTGAATACACAATTTGTGACACTGCCAAATATGTTAAGACGTATTACATTTATTTTTAATATATACCTATAAAGAGGTTTTACAGTCAAGCTGCATTCAAGTCGATTTTATTATAATTGTGATCGAATTTCGATCTCTGCGCGATCAGTAGTCTATGATAATAGGTTACGAGTTACGACACGGCTTTACTGAAACTTGTGTTCAATATTATTGAGCGTTCCGAATATGGTACGTTGATAAATTCAAGCCAAGTCTTGACATCTGCAGCATCTGGGCCCTGGGGGCTGCAGGTGCGACGATGACCTTTCTAAAATGGGCAACTACAGCTATTCTAAACATGAAGAATGTATGGCTTACTCAAGAGACAATGAAAGCATTATTTATTTTAAATTGCTATCTACATGGAGCTGCAGATTTTTTTAAAACTTAGTTCACCAGTAAAAACATAGTTCACTAGTAAAAGATAGTTCACTAGTAAAAACATAGTTCACTAGTAAAACATAGTTCACTAGTAAAAACATAGTTCACTAGTAAAACATAGTTCTCTTGTAAAAACATAGTTCACTAGTAAAACATAGTTCACTAGTAAAACATAGTTCACTAGTAAAACATAGTTCACTAGTAAAACATAGTTCACTAGTAAAAACATAGTTCTCTAGTAAAACGTAGTTCACTAGTAAGAACATAGTTCACTAGTAAAACATAGTTCACTAGTAAAACATAGTTCACTAGTAAAAACATAGTTTACGAGTAAAACATAGTTCACTAGTAAAAATATAGTTCACTAGTAAAACATAGTTCACTAGTAAAACATAGTTCACTAGTAAAAACATAGTTCACTAGTAAAACATAGTTCACTAGTAAAAACATAGTTCACTAGTAAAAACATAGTTCACTAGTAAAAACATAGTTCACTATTAAAAAAAACCCGGCTATGCGAATGGCCTCCCGCTCGACCATACCATATCTATAAAACGGCAAAAAACATGTTTATTGTGTGGGAGACACACAAATAATGGATTCCTTCTGTTCCTTCGTCACCCGTGAAAATGTAAACTGTCTAGCTGTCACTGTTTATGAGATACAGCCTGGTGATTGACAGACGGACAACGGATTCTGGGTAAAATTAGCTGTGCTCCACGGTTTCCACGTAAAATCTATCCGAAGATAACTGTTCACTATAACAACAAAAACAACACATCTCCATTATTCAAAAAATACTAAATATAGGGAATATATGTAGAATTTTTTTTCAAGATTGTAACCGATATAGATTACAACCCTGAATAACATGTGTCACAGTTCACTTCTTTTAAAAATACATAGAAACTTTCGTATTTATTATTTGGATAGCGCTACTGTTAATAGTTTTACTAGACCACACCACACTCAGGTCAGTTTATAACAAAGATATATTTTTGGGACAGTTAAGAATCTGAAGTGTGCTGAATTGTTTACAACGGTCCCGTAAAATATATTTTTTTGGACAACCCTAAAAGCAATGACGAAATCAATGGATGCGCTAGTATGATACTGTGGCTAGCCGTATATTCATCATTTGTTTAGGCTGGATGTAGGGCATCTGTAGTGTTCTAGAAAGGTCTAAGGCATTGTAACTAATATACCAATTTAAACCACTGGCCAGAGAGACTGCGGCGACAAGGGAAACCTGAAACCGGCGTCATATTGTGTTGAGAATAGACCTGCGGCGCGTAATACTTATCTTGTAGGTGCTAGCAGCGATCCGCGGTTTCACTCGCCATCACATCAGTTATTTAAGATGTTTATGGTCTTGGTGACGAAATCCAGACTACCTTAGTAGTAAAATCCCGTCCCGTTTTGCGATTCTCTCCACACTCCACTCCACTGGAACACATAGCTTCTTGGTAGAGAAGCTGTGTTCCATCATCAGCCTAAGGCCTGAGATAACGACAACACTACGGAAATATCCGAGTAAGTAAAAAAATTATAACGAAAAAAACACATGCGTGCATATAAAATTTGAGGATCTTCCTTTAATTCTTCCGGGATACCGTAGGATTCAGATTTATTGACCTTCGGACCACCTCATTATTTCCTTTCAAACAAAAGAGGATTTTTTAAATTTGTAAATAGCCTCAATCCCTTTAAAGGACCTGTTCCTTTCATCATTAATCAATCCGAAACGGAAAGGTCGAATTGTGAACCACCTCCTTTTTGAAGCCGGGTGAAAGTGCTAATGTTGTTTAGGATTCCGGCAGTACTTAGTGAAATTAAACTCGGATGAGAACGCGGCCCCAGCTGGTTATATTCAATACAGAAGGGCGACACTCAGGAGAGATGTGAGGTAGGCAGTGTCGCAAGTTACAAATGTGCGAGGTTGCTATTATCTGCAGAGGGGCAGATCCCATCTCGATTTGTGTGGGTGTCGCAGATTACAGATTAGGTCAGGAGGCTGACTCATTTTAGTTTTATTTCAATACAGCGTGTGTCATACACATACGCTGTACAACATTTGTGTGGGCCCGTTTTAGAATATAAAACATATGATTGCCACACGCCAGACTTTTTGACGTGATAACGGTTGGTAAATCGGTAGCGCTAACTGCATGCACGACAAAGTATGACGTCATAGTAACATTCCGAATGGGCGGAACCTGCGAGCGAGAGGGCGTAGCAAGGTAGACGACGCTCTTACTATATCGGGAGATTCACTTGGAGAACCGTTATTACGTAAAATTATATCGTCCGTAAACGGACTCACACAGAAGTATTTAACACTGATAGGTTTCCCATTTGCCCAGTCTTAGACCTCTTGAGACCCTGTCTCACCCGATGTAAAGAGTCGACGTGGTCAAGCGTGTTCCATACGCTTATCAACAAGGCTCTGGATAAGAAGATTTCCATATTATAGGTATCTTCGACACTACGTGCGTCCGGCTGGAGCGTTGTAACATTTCCTAGATTCTATTTTATTGAACGGTGAGATGGAACTAACTAAAAGTTGATATTAACACGTGCTTATAGTTCACAATTTAATTGATGTTTTTATTGGCGAACACGAGCAATCGGAGTCTTATGTTTTAATAAATAAAATTCTCGGGCGTAGGTAACTAAAAGATGGCGTAACGAGATTTCGTGGAGCGCGCGAATCCAGTTACGTTGGTGCTCGTCCCTGAAATTGGAACACGTAGTGCCAGACTCCGGCGTGGAATGTAGAATTTGTACTTAGCCGCCACTCGCATGATCACAATGCAGACATTAAGGACCCTTTATGAAGACTAGTTTCACTATAATCGAAGTCCCTGCCAGAATTCGAATTTAAACAATCTTTGATTGCTACAGGCCCTGTAGATTTTGCAGGCCCCTATAAGTGGGAGGCCCGCAGCAATAGCTACTTTTGCTTCGTTAATCCGGCACTGGGTGTGCGGGGTCGCGCGGGGTCAAGTCTGGTGGCGACAGTACCGCGCAGCCTCCGTCGTATCGAACGACCGCGCCCGTTACGCGCCACGTGTTCCATTCACCGGCGTAGCCACGTGGGTTACCGTAGATACGCATAGGCTTTCGATACATATCAATTGATATTAACCATTATCCACCTAGTGTGGACTTCAGACCTCACAAATGAAATATTTTAGATCCTTTAGATTTAGATAGAGCGTCGCCGATCACTGCTCTAGATCCTGTGAGATGATACGATTATCAAGAGCGAGATGAAGTACTTCAGTTCTTACAACAATTCTAGGGATCCTTGTTGTCCTACGCCTCACTGTACACTATTCATTATATTTATACACTATGAATTGCTGCATTTTAGCTGATCTGGCCGGAGTGGAGGCGACACCGCTCGTATATAAGGTCCCATGTCGTGAAGTTTGGCCCACTTGAGTGCAGGAGGTTAACGCATCAGCATAAAAGCAGCTTCAGCTGCCATACAACTGAAACAGGTCGATACGGAAAGTGTATTATGTGCGCAGTATGTCTTCGTGAAACCTTGGCTACGCTATCGTGTTTCGTGCGGTTAACGGGATAAGAATGGCCCGTCGGCATGACGGGGTGCAGGCAGGCACCGCATCTGCACGACCAGAGAGGTCATGAATATTTTGATGGGTATCAGTGGTCACCTATAGAATCCGATTGTTTTTTTTGAAGCGAAAGGGCCTTTTAGTGACCATCGATCGTCCATAAACATCCATAAAACCATACCAGATGCGTTCCCTAATGTTTTCCGGAGAAAATCTACATACTTTTTACAACAATACACCTTTACGGTAGTTCCGTGTCATCACAACCACCATCAACATCATCGCTGTCATCATCATCAGCCGGACGACGTCCGCTGCTGGTAGAGCAGACATCCTCCCCCGCAGAACGCCGTACGGTTAACCGTTTGTAATGTACTCTCATGTGGATTTATTGGCTAGGTGTTTCCAGCAAAACTAGGTATGCTAGCGCGTCTGGCGTCAAAAAAATCAGGTCAAAATAATTTAGTCGTTACGAAATCTCGCTGTGGGTTCACGCTAGGCTGGCGTCAAAAACTTCTGTCAATGTAAAGTCATTCCAGCACTTCATTAAATGAAAGCCCAAAGCGAGTCAATAGAGCTGAAGTTTTGTGAATCATCAACGTATGTTATATAACTACTAGCCGCGTCACCCGGTTTCAGCCGCGTTTTCAGCTCCTTTTATAGTAGGGGGCAAATAATCAACCGGAGCCTTTTTACGACTACCGACGCCCATGAACATCCACACAATTACTATGCCGATGCATTGCCCCCCTTTCTCCCCCAATGGGTCAGCGGCTACTCATAAACCGCACGAAACGTGACACCGAAGATATCACTTTAAAGCGGCTTTAAGTGAGCTAGATGTACCTTCCCGGCCGTGTCGGTCCAATTCTGCTGCAATGCAGCATGACACTGCCTTAGCTAAAGACAAACAAACTCTATAATCTACCCATAAATGTTAGTTTGACTACTGAACTACTTACAGGTTTACAATCTTGTGACGTCACCTGTTAACGTATCGTAATATCAGCAATTTGAGAAATGTTTTGATGTGACAATTTCAATTGACAAATAGTTTGGTTTTCGTACTGGTCGATTCCGAGCTATCGAGTCGTGCGTCTTTGACAAATTGTCTTGTGCGTGTTAGACTTTGTGTTGGAGTACCTTTGTGTTGGAGTACCTCTGTGGTTGAAGTGTAACGGGCCGTCAGTCTTGGAGCACATTGACTGCTATATTCCGCAGTGGTCAGCGGTCAGCTTCCGAGGTGTGCCAACCCCTGTAAGGTTGGTCAACGCCCTCGCTAGGAGAGGAAAGGCTCGTGTTCAACAATGAACAAATGTACGAGCTATTTGCTAAAGCTGTAGGCTAACACGCCCTAAAATAAAATTTTGTGAGCAAAAGATTAATATCGTGAGTGACGTTACGATATTAATCTAACAAACAATTATCCAAGCAACGCTTAGCCGTCCATCTTGGGCTCTTTCTTTGAAGATCATTTATAACAAGTCGTAGAGTATTTCTTTGTGAGTCTCTTAGTGCGCATGCGCGAAGGGAAAAACCAAACAGCAATTAATAATAGTAGCGGCCCCTAGTGAGATATGGTGCTGTGCTTCAATTAGCGGCTATTCCCGAGTATACTTTTTAATAAACACGTTCAGGTGGTGTTAGCCTTAGGAGTTGGTACTAAACGATACATTCCTTCGATGTTCTTTGCGCATTCCTCTAAAATTGTCGAAGTTTTAGGACACCAAGACCTGAAAAGGAAAATGTAACCTACTACTGCACCTCATATGATAGAACCTTCACAAACAGAGCAGGGCATAACCACTTGATCTATAATTGGAAATTTAAGAAATTACAGCTCAAATAAATTATAATGATATCACAGAAAACCCATTACAAGTTTATATTTCTATTTCGTTTTGTACAAAATGAATGCGTACGCCCGCTAATTGCAAATTTGACAGCTTTTAAAGAGACCTGAAAGACAGAAAATATTTTTTTATTCACAAATTAAGATTATACACACAGTGTTGATGGAAGGAGATAAGGTGACCAATAGAGGGTGCCACGAGTAAACAACTTGTACAGTCAGGCCTGCATGCCGAGTTACACAGAACCCTTGTACGTAGTCAGGCCTGCATGCCGAGTTACACAGAACCCTTGTACGTAGTCATGCCTGCATGCCGAGTTACACAGAGCACTTGGCGGGCTAGTCCCACTAGCACCTGACCGATGTTTATTGCAATTTGAAATTATGAGGTCGACATTTCAAATCAGTAAGTTAAAACGGAAGCTCTTTTTTATTGTACAAAAGAGCAAACGTGCAGTTGGGGTAGTAACTACCGATTCTTTTCTACTCCCCACCAATGATCCACCGAAACCGAACAAACCACACCCAACGCGACATCACACCTCCAACTGAGGCGGTATCATGTGAGCTAGAGCGACCTCCTCGGTCGTGCCGGCCCAATTCGGTTATAATGCAGCACGGCACTGCATCTTGCTTGCAGGTTCCAAAGTAAATCGGTGTGAGGTCAGCTCCGGGCGCAGGGGATCGCTAGCGATTGGACTTCTAGTATGCAGATTATTCAATTAGCCCTGCGCCTGGTCGGCCGAGGGGCGTGCGGCGGGAGGCGGGAGCCGGGAGATTGCCGACATCCTCCCAAACCGAATTGTTCCCGTCCTCATCTATTTGTCTTAGCCATCTTTGATTGATTGTGTGGAACTCTACCGCACGATAATGTGTATATCCTATGTCGTCATCATCAGGATTTATGTTCGTCAGTAGGATACCGATCGGGCGGTACAACAGTCGAGCCATAGAGCCTCACAGTAATAATAATAAAAAACATCATTATCATTGTCATTCTTATAAGTATCATTTCATTCATATCAACTTCACCATTGTCCTAACGATCATTATCAATCAGTAAGGGGTACCGCCATTGTCACATTCCGGCCGAATCGGGACGACACTGCCTGGGTGGTACATTCCACAATATCGTCTGAAAGTGACAACTATTATGTCGCGTTTTGTGCGGCGTGTGGGTTTCAGTTTGTCCGTCGAGGGCAGGCGGATGCTTACTATGATGCAAAAGAAATATATAACATACAATGGGTACTTGTACTCGACAAACTCCTTCGTGATATTCCAAATAAAAACTGATCACATTCCGTATCAACGAGAGGTCTACTTATGAAGGTCGACAAACTTATATTTGCGGATATGTGCTACCGTTTCGTGTGACATAAAATACAAACATAACTTTGTAATATTTACGTTCGTTGTGTTATAACTATGAATTACCAAGTGTTTCCATTATCTGCGTCTTACTTATGTTATCCCAACTCTTGGCAAATTTCAAGATTTTAATTTTTAATTCAGTGTGAAGTACCTTCCGGTGACCTAAAATCACATTTAGGTAGGTTTCCATGAGAGACGGACAAAAAAGTGAAACATTAAGGGTGCCACTTTTCTTTGTAAAGTAAGTAACCCTAAAAATACATTTGTCTGTAGGTGTGGTGTTTCAAAATGGCGTATTATAATATATGATGTAGTAGTGTTATTATAAACAACAGCCGGCATTGTTCACGAATTAGGTTTAGAGATGTTTGCTCGATGGGCGTAGACTGGCGGCGGGGTGTGTGAACTCTGTGTGCAGGTGTGTGTTGTAGCGAGCTTGTAGGGCTCCGCATAACAGTGATTGTGATTGGGAATTTAACTGGGAGACATAAAAGTCTGGATTCGACCTATTTTGTACTAGCAGTGCTATGCGGCTTCACTTGTACACCCCGATCCTAATTGCCACAAGTGAAATATATCTTACACTTTTTCTCGGCATATTGGCTATCTTAGGCCGAAATAATTTTGCAAATCAGAATTGTAGTTCCTTAGAAAAGGTTCTAAAGAAGGAGTGCAATGCATCAGAATAGTAATTAAGTGGATGGTTCATGGTCGTAAAAAGGCTCCGATTGTGCGTTTGCCACCCTATTCTATAAAAAAAGGATATACAAGCTTTTAGTAAAAGAAAAATTACTACCTTATAAATTGATAATCCGAAACACAATAGTCGTGTTAGTACGGAACCCTCTGCGCGGGTATACAAAAACACCTTGACTCGATTTATCATCGCACATGTAAACACTAAATAGGTTTATACCATTCTTTACAGCTTTAAATTTTGACATTAAAATGAATACGGAAATGTTTTAAAAGTTTATGGACTTTTCTTGTTATCGTATCTCAGTCGGTCGGTTTGAATATTTGAGTGGATGATAAGGCATTTACATACATAAAATATACACACAAGATGGCAGTTTTTAGCATTCCCTCGAGCTCCCTGCGATCATATCAAAGGGTCACAAGTGGTGGGCGCTGTCGGTCCTGGAGCAGCGGTGGGAAAGTGTGGTGGGCCATGCGCGTTGTAGAAGAAGGAAAAGAGAGTGCACTTGCATCTGTGCACACACTTGTGCACTATACCGTCCTGCACTAAAGATGGCTGCCGCAGCCGGAACTCACCTAGATAGTAATGTAGCAAGAGATATATTTAGGAAGAGGTAGTACCATGCTGCATAGAAGGAGGAAGTGCCATGCATGACATTGCATACTCCTATGCAACAGAATTGGGCCGGGACGACCGGGGAGGTACCTCTCGCTCACATAATACCGCCGTAACGCGACATCTCCAGTGTCGCGTTTCGTGTGGTTTGTGAGTAGTCGGTGGCCCATTGGGGTGAGGGGAGAGAGGGCAACGCATCGGCTTAGTAATTATGTGGATGTTCAAGTGCGTCGGTAGTCGTAAAAAGGCTCCGACTGCTCGTGCAGCTGAAATTGTGCCGGCCGACTGGAGTGGTACATCTGGCTCACATGATACCGCATTAAAAGTGATGGCTCGCATTTCAGGGGACGGGATTTAGGAATGTAACGGTTCTGCTGTTTTTTCTTGGCGTCGGGTACTCATAAACGGCTCCGATTGTCGGGTTTTTGCTATAAAATGCAATAAAAAATACTCGTTGCTATAAAAAGGGGATTTCCTCTCATATTAACATAACAACGTACTATGCACGCAAACACCCACTGCGCGAGATCACAGATAGTTTGAAAGTAGTGATTCATCTCACAACCAGTCCGACTCGTTCCCGCTCCGAGTTTTTTTCCGGCTCTCAGTTTGATGTGCTCTCATTTACCTAATAGATGTGCCTGATAAACAGCTGTTCAGTGCTGTTAACACTGTCAGTCTACATCTCTCCTTTTTTGCCGTAATGCATCTGAAGGGAGCGTATGTTTCTACGAGAATTAGTACCTATGTTTGTATGTATATTTTCAATTCCGCTGCTATGCAACATGGCACTACCTCTTACACAATTGAAACTCACCGTAGGTAACTGTCGTCGTTATGCATACCCGTGTTTTTTATACACTTGTGTAGACATAAGCGCTGTTGTTGTTCAGTAGTCGCGTTACATTGTAAAACTCAATTTCAACGTGAACGAAGGCTGAGACTTATCTCCGACGTTTCCTGTTCCAGATGAGCTCCCGGTAGGGGCGGCGGCATGACTCCGTAGGCGGACACAACAGGGTATATTGCGGCGACCGGTGAGTACACCCTGCCCACGCCCGCTCACACACCACATGGCTGCTGTAAACAGGCCGAAACGTCGGAATTTGATGACATGTCAATAAACAGCGTTAGGGTTTATTCTTGTGAACATACGACCTGTTAACTTTAACATACATGGATACAGTAAATATCTACTACATAGATACTTAGTTTTTAGGGTTACGTAATCAAATGGCAAAAAACGGAATCCTTACAATTTCGGAGGTTGTGTACTGTATCTGTGAAATTTGACAGGTAGGTGACCGCCACAAGATGATGTGGTTTGATTTTGACAGGTGGGTAACCGCCACAAGATTATGTGGTTAGATTTTGACAGGTAGGTGACCGCCACAAGATGATGTGGTTTGATTTTGACAGGTAGGTGTACCGCCACAAGAAGATGTGGTTTGATTTTGGAAAGTAAACACATTAAGGCACTAGCTGTCCGTCCCGGCTTCGCACGGATATTTCACAAAATAAAAAATGAGATTTACAAAAAATATAAAAAAAAATTTATATCCGCTTCGTGGTGAACCTTGCCCTCCTCGCCTATGTCCAGCAGTGGACCGAGAAGAGCCGATAATGAAACCTTACACTTTTATACCATGATAACAAATTAAATTCATGACAGAACAACGTCTGTCGAGACAGCTAGTTGTAAGTTTTTATAATAATTCATGACAGAACAACGTCTGTCGAGACAGCTAGTTGTAAGTTTTTATAATAATTCATGTCAGAACAACGTCTGTAGAAACAGCTAGTTGTAAGTTTTTATAATAACTCATGTCAGAACAACGTCTATCGAGACAGCTAGTTGTAAGTTTTTATAATAATTCATGGCAGAACAACGTCTGTCGAGACAGCTAGTTGTAAGTTTTTATAATAATTCATGTCAGAACAACGTCTATCGAGACAGCTAGTTGTAAGTTTTTATAATAATTCATGACAGAACAACGTCTGTCGAGACAGCTAGTTGTAAGTTTTCACAATAATATATTTATGGGTTTAGAAAATGTTATACAGCCAAATAGCCAGCCAGATAATTTATCATTCTAATGGGAAAATAATTTTCAACCGGCCAGTAGTTTCGGAGCCTGTCCAATGCAAACAAACAAACCAATGTTTGTTTTTTTTAAATTAACATTTTTTAAAATAACATTTTATTAAATCTTTCCTCTTTATAATATAGTATAGACAACGTTGAAAGGCAAAGCAACCGCTTTCGTGTTTACGAGTGGGACTCCGTACAACACTTTAAATAGTCGGGCTCCATCCACTACTTCTCTATTTCAGATTAAATCTATGCCATAAAAAAGTTTATATCTGTGAAACGTAAACGCAGCGTATGCACGGCTATATTAAGAAAGCTTTTATATAATGGAACAGTAAAGGATGTTTGTATATACCTCGACAACGGAATACATTATCAAAACGATCAACTAAACAGAGTCGTACCGTGGATCAAAGTGGCTGACAGCCCACGAAGTAAGATGAGCGATGTAAAAATAGATGTAAGTACACCATTGGTTCACAAGAACACCAAGACTGACTAAGAAGGTCAGCGCTCCAAAACCGTCCGTGTGGAGGATGTGCACTTGTCAAAATATGCACTGGTAAAAACAATTCAAGTTCATGCACGTAAGGTTGACTCTCCTGAAAAGTACACTATAATTATGCACTTCTTTCAAATATAATTTGCTTTGTAAAAAAAAAAAAAAACTTAAAATCATGCATATTAAAGTTAAAGCATGCGAAAAATGTGTCTATGTAGAATTAATGAAGTTTTAGGATGACGGTTCAGATGAAATAGTGTATCATGCATGTTTGTAAATCAATGATGACACACGTGACTGACTGCTCGCTTTTATCCTTATACAAAAAAAATGTATAAGATTCCCACCGTGTAATGTACGTTACCATGACAACAAATTTAGCAATTATTTAAAAGAGCAGTCGAGGCCTTTCCTATATAGTGTAGGGCGGCTAACGAGTACTCCGAGCATCTACCGACGCTCATAAACATCCGCACAATAGCCATGAAAATGCATCGTTCTCCCTTCCTACTCCCCACCAATGGGTCATTGATAATATTAGTATTTTTTATACAATCAACACAGTTCGTATTATCAGGCATTATATATACCGGACGAGCAAAGACTTTCAATGAATATCCATTGTTGTTTCTCGTGTTTTGGAGTTGCCGCCTCTCGTAGATATCACCAGCTGCGTCGTGCGGACCCTTAGATAACAGCCACTGACAACAGTGAGGTTTTAGTATGTAACATACAATGTATGTGCTTGTTCTATGATTGTGTAGTCACATAAGGATTGATGGCCGGCTACGTTCATCAATAATTTTGGAACAGGATGTATAAATGAATAAAATTTGTTTCATGAGAACATACCTTTGTAAGAGAAAGATATTATTAGGCCGGCGACAAAAAGTACCTTTGTAAGAGAAGGACAACATTATTATGCTGGCAACAAAATTTACTTTTGCAGGGGAAAGACAACATTATTAGGCCGGCGACAAAACTTACCTTTGTAAGAGAAGGACAACATTATTATGCTGGCAACAAAATTTACTTTTGCAGGGGAAAGACAACATTATTGGGCCGGCGACAAAATTTTCCTTTGTAAGGGAAAGACAACATTATTATGCTGGCAAAAAAATTTACTTTTGCAAGTGAAAGACAACATTATTACACCGGCGACAAAATTTACCTTTGTAAGAGAAAGACAACATTATTATGCTGGCAACAAAATTTACCTTTGTAAGAGAAGGACAACATTATGCTGGCAACAAAATTTACTTTTGCAAGGGAAAGACAACATTATTACACCGGCGACAAAATTTACCTTTGTAAGGGAAAGACAACATTATTATGCTGGCTACAAAATTTACCTTTGTAAGAGAAGGACAACATTATGCTGGCAACAAAATTTACTTTTGCAAGGGAAAGACAACATTATTAGGCCGGCGACAGAATTTACCTTTGTAAGGGAAAGACAACATTATTATGCTGGCAACAAAATTTACCTTTGTAAGGGAAAGACAACATTATTAGGCCGGCGACAAAATTTATCTTTGTAAGGGAAATACGACTTTATTATGCGCGCCACAAAATTTACATTTGTAAGAGAAATACAACATTATTATGCTGGGGACAAAATTTACCTTTGTAAAGGAAAGACAACATTATTAAGCTAGCGACAAAATGAACCTTTGTAAGGGAAGGACAACATTATTATACGCGCGACAAAATTTACCTTTGTAAAGGAAAGACGACTTTACTATGCAGGGGACAAAATTTTATTCACCGTAAGCTTGTCGCACAAAATGGATGCAATTAAATAAAGAAGTTACGTGCGTCGTTGTCGAAACGAAGTGCTTCCCTCAGGGGAAGAAATGTCGACTTGGGCCTCCAACACAGATCATGCACCATCTAGTCCCCTGCCCGTTTACCGCTACTCTGAGCACTGTCACAGCTGTGACACAGTTCTGGTCGGACAAACTATAAGCTGACTCGAGAGGAACGTGCTAAACATGCATATGTTTTATCACTGAATATCCACAAAAATACATTTCCACAAGTCATAGTCAAGCGCAATCAGATGTCATGATAGACCCGATCTGATGATGATAACCCCAGCCAGATAGCTCAACGAGCTCTTCCAGCCCCTAGTCATCCGACGTGTCTTATAGTAACCGATGAGTCAGCATAGAGCTCGCTCAGTCTCCGCCGCAAATTTATATTTAATTCCATTTGTTGTCATTTAATGGTGTGATATTCTGTTGCAGGTGTTAGGCGTTGGCTGGCATGGGCGCGCCGGGCGCGTCGGACGAGTACACGCCGCCGCGGCTGTCGCGGCTGCTGCACGCGCTGCCGCACGTCAACGTCACGCTGCACCGCGTCAACGACACCTTCGCTCCGCACTCGCCCGTCTACCTCGAGGTCTGCACGCGCACATGCGCTCGTACATTTATTCGCACATACTTGCCCGCACACGCATGCGTACGCGCATGATTACACTCTGACGCATTTTTTATGCCCCTGCACACGTATATTTAGACGTAAACGTTCATATTAATAATAGAGGCAAAATCTTAAAAAAGTTATGTGTATGTAGACGCGTTAGAAATTAACGCGTAACAAGATAAAAACTGTATGTTGACTGTTGCTAACTTCAGGATGTCAGTTTTTCTTGACGGTGTGGTCGCACATCGCACAAATTTACTCTCATCATTACTCAACGCACCAAAAGAAGTTCAAAAATATTTTTTATCCTTTTGCTTTCTGTCAGCAGGAGACGGACGAATAAGGACTGATGACTTTAATAGTAATACAGGGTTGCCCCCGGACGACATTTTTTGTAACAAGTGAGCTAACGCTTTCACTTTTCTTGACATTATCTAATATCTAAGATTAATGTTAATCGTTATCCATAGACATTCACATCTCGAGAACGTCTGCAAATGTGCAGTACCAAATACTATAGATATCTGCCTCATGAAGCATCTAAAGTGTTCTGAAGTTGTCGCTAACAACCGTGTCCGAAATTGTTTGGATGGCAGCCACTTGGTTTTCATTAATGTCTTGGTCGACCAACACTTCGTTTTCCTAAACGCGGCCTCCACTCCAGAACCTTACTGGCACATCTACCATCTATTCTTCTGAGTGTGTGACCCGCCCATTGCCAATTCAGCGAGTTTATTCGTTGACCGTTCGCCAGGTGGAAGACGATCTCCGAGCAGTAGCCGGTCCGAGATGGGTGCGAGTAGCAGGAGATCGGTCGTCGTGGCGTTCAAAGAGGGCTATTTCCAGCAGTGGACAGATAAGGGCTGGTAATGACGATGATGGTGAATCAGTCTTGGTGCTTTTTCTGTTTTATGTCTCTAAACAAAAAGGATAGTATAAAGATAACTCACACATATCTTAACACAATTTCCCTTTTTTACCCGCTTTTAAAGTTATAACATTATTATGGACCACCAAAATAAACATTTGTCTATGGTTGACGTCGCAGAGCTTGGGCATCCTCGGCTCCATCCCTGGCGCGTGGCTGATCCTCACCCTGACCGTGCTGCTCATCTACCTGCTCACAAGATGCTGCGACAGGAAGCAGCGCCCTCCGCGCAGCATCACGGCCTTAAAGGTATAAGCTTAAACATTCACCAGCATTGTTAAAGAATTGTGTGGTATAGGGTATTACAAAGTAAGATAATTTATGGAAGACTAGCGGTGTGCGGCAGTAAACTGCGTTAATCTTATCCCGAAGGACACGTGGATATTTTAGGGATAAAAAATAAAAGGCTTCGTTTGCTAATTTGCTCTCTTATACTATACAAAAACTATGAGTGCACTATTGACCACACGACAAAATTAAAACTTCTTTAGTTATATAAAACATATGGCTATGAGAAAAAGAGAGACAAATGTGTTCACGCGTCTCTCGCTGGCCGCTACAGTAATATTCGAAATGTAACTCCCTCTTTCTATCTTCACTGGCTTGTATTTCCATTGTAACTTGTAACTTCACCATATCTCTCTAATGTAAACATAAATGAATGCGGTATGTGGCACGCCTTGCGGTCATATTGTGGCAGCATTGGGTCATACTCCACTGTGTAGTTCAAGTGAGGTACCGCTTGAGTACTCGACCGAGTATCATACTAATGTTACGGGAAGGTTTGTAATTGCGTATGTTATTCATTTACGCAAAATGCCTTGAACAGGTCTGGAAATTCGCACAGTTATAGATTCCAATCTGGACAAATACTATGTATCGAAAAATGAATTCCCTTGGGTTACATCGCACGCGTACGAAATCGCGGGGCACAGCCAGTTGTTCTGTAGGTGATCTTATTGATCGGCTCTGTGCTCATTCTTAGACACCCAAGGAACATATCTTAGACACCCAAGGAACATATCTTAGACGCCCAAGGAACATATCTTAGACACCCAAGGAACATATCTTAGCATTCTCTGGAGCGATCCTATCAAGAGATCCACAGGAGACAGGAGTAGCGGCGGTGGAAAAATGATGGGCTAAGCCTGTTTCACCTAAGGAACAGAATTAATAAATCTGGCAGAAATAAGGTAATCACTGCACATCAAGGAGAAGGGATCAAGGGAAAATCACAAACTTGGTAATACGCGTATCAAACTTATACTTGCAGACCGATCATACAAAACGAGTTCGTCATCACACACTTCTATAGTTTACCAGCTGGCAGGGCCACGCGTTCAAATATATAAATATAGTTGGACTAAACCTTGTCCAAGCTCACTACTAATAAAAGGTAGAAATGTATCTATATAGCTGTGCGAAATTTCATTACAATTGGTACAATAGTTTCGGAGATTACGGACAATTTACAAAAGATTTTTATTACAGATAGGTTCTCCTTGTTTGGGGTATTGATGCTTTGGGCTATAAGGTTTTAAATATATTTTGATGTCAACATTTAATGAGAGCTGGTCGTGGGAACACAGAAGGCGTCTCTCGGCCGCGATGCTAGTGCGTCGCGCCAGGTTGCGCAAGCGCAAATCAATCGGGCACACACAATCGAGGGGTGACACATGTTTTGCGCAACTGTATATTTAAGATGTTATTGTGTTTGGAGGTCATCGTTTTTATAATAACATTGTATTGTCTTGTGACGTCATCTATAAATAACATCACCAAGCAGTTTTCTACACACTACAACCGGACAAACTATCAATCCGCACCCTTATTGACATTGGCAGATGCGTACCCTTCTCCCCATCCCCACAATAGGTCACCGGCCAGTCGCAGACTGACGGAAGGCGAGAGTTTAGCCATAATGTTAAAGGTAGCGCCTCCCCACACGTGCAGACACCGTTCAGCTGCACTTCCATCACTTCTTATATACCATTTCTGTGTACTGTGCTTGTACAGCAAGAAGTAAGGCATTACCTATCCGTTCATTACCTCTTCCGTGGTCCCCAGGAAGATATAAACTATACGAATTATCTCGCAGTCTAGGTAGGACTAGTAAGACTAGGCGGAGCGATCCCCTCTTGTGCGATACCTGAACCGCCTAGTCCTAGTTCGGCCGCTCATTCCTTTCAGACCGGATCTTATGCCGTGGAAGCGAAGAGAAGCCCAACACAGATTCATTGGATTGCTATGAGTGCCCATCCCACTGATTGGTGAACTCTTAGTATGGTGGGGTATGGTTTTTTTAAGGGTATTCCCTCTCATGGTTACAATGACTTGTACAAGTTCAAAGGTCCAGCTGCTATGCATCATGGAGGTAACAAAAACCTATACAAAAGGACTGACCTTGGGGCGTGAGGTATTTGCGGACCTTTTTTAAATTTAATAAGTCCTGCACTCATAGATGATGGACTGCTTGGTACGTTACAGATAACGCTGATGATCCTGTCGGTGCTGTGCTGCGGTGCCATCGGAGTGGGGCTGTTCGGCAACGACGACCTGCACAACGCCATGCTGCAGAGCATTCAGGCGGGCAACCAGCTCGCCGCGCTCGTCAACACCGTCAAGAACCAAGTGAGTTGTGTCGCAATTGACAAACGAACAGTCGGAGTTTTTGGCGACCAAGTTAACGCAGATGCGTTGTTTTCATTCCTCTCATCTCTCCCTATGAGTTACTGTACACGAGTCCAGGTTCATACAAATAAACCTCACTAAAAGCGACGTCGTTTTTTCGGAGTTCCTTTTAACCGGCATTCACTTCTTTCAACAACATCATAGAGATGACTCTTCCAATTAACGAAAAAATGGTCAATTCCCCGAACCTGGCGTCTTACTGGCTTGTAATCTGCATTAGCTGTTACACAAATAAGCTTAAAAACGGAATGTTGAAATATAATTGGAATAAAAATAATGATAATAGTAAAAAAAATTGAAATACATAATTTATTTTAGAATAATTAAAATAATTTGAATAGTTTGTAAATATAAAATAATTGGAATAGTTATAATGGCTTTAGAAAAAGAGAGGGAGTAGTACGTAGTGCCCCTATGGTAAATGCAGCGTGAAGGCAATAGTCAGTGAGGCGGATGCCTAATTGATTACTTTGTAACGAATATCCCTTGTTAGATGTTACGTACACACGCGTGGAGCATAGAGGGTGCGTAGAGGCTGGACGTCTGAGGTGCATCTTTAGTTGTTTAATTTTGTATTTCTATAGTATAAGGGTGCAAACGAGCAATTGGAGTTTTTTGATGCCCACTGACGAACAAGTATAACTTATTATACTTGTATGTGATTATATACAAAATCTCTTTATGTTGCAGTCGAGTATCCTCGAGGAGGCGATGGGGTCTCGTGCACGCGCGCCGCTAGCGCGGCTAGCTGATGCCCTAGACGCTCCGGTGGCAAACCAGACGGCGTTGGGCGCGCTGCTGAGGGCGCTGTCGGCGTTGCGCAACAACGCCAGTGCTGCCACCTCTGCCGCGGATAACCTGCGGCGACCGCTGGCGGCACTGAATCTAGATGCTTTCATGAAGGTACTAGCTGGGCCCTGCTGGTTGAACCGCGTCTCGAGGGAAATAGTCATTCCTTAAAAAGTATTATGTTACTTCAGAAGTTTGGTTAAACTATAGAGTTAGTAACATTTTTTTTCCAAATTCGTTAAATTAGCATCTGCATGAAGGAATAACAAACATACATTCAAAATTTTGCATTTATAATATTACTAGGATTTAGAGTTTTAGGGCTCGGTTAGGTTAACTCGTTAATGAAGGTATCCCTTCTGAGAGAGATTAGCAGAGCTTACAGCTCGTGAGCAGCAGCCTGTGGCGCTCTCGGCGCTGCACAACAAAAACAATTGCATGTTCTAAACAAGTCTCACGTTTTGTATAAGATGGCAAACAAGTAGACGGAGTCTTTTTGTGATCGCTGATGCCCCTTCTACCCCTTGCTAGAACGAAGTAGGGTGGTAGTTGAGGTGTTAAGTATACTTAACACATCAACTATTTTTTTAAAGTTGTAGTAAAATTACTTTTAAATATTTTATCGCAGTTTATTTCATTACTTCCTAATACATCAAGACAGCAAGATAGAATAAGTACTGTTTGCGTTAACCGGAACAACAAAATAATTATTATTCTTCGGGTACTTTTAATAATTTGTGACATCATCATTCCACCCATGACCATGGTTGGTGTAAAGCTTCTGAAACGTCGGGCTAATTAAATAATTAAATAAACCTCTGTAAAATCTTTAAAAGTAATTCTACTGCAACTTAAACGGATTTTCCGTAAAAGTATTTTTATTCTAAGGATGGTAGTTGAAAAATTAACGTAATATTCATGTATTACGTTAATTTTCAACGTAGTATATGAAATTAACGTTCGCACCCTTTCAAAAATTTTTTTTTTGGTGACGAAGATGAATGCATTTACGCATGATACATGGGAGCCCGGGTAGACCCCCAGACATATGTTGGACTCTGCAATTGGGTAACAATCCCAACTAAACCCCTATGGGATCCTTCTGCCGCTATTAGTGGAGGGTCCCGGATCTGCAGGCAACAGGTCCCTTCCAGCGACAGGCTGGCCTCGGCGGAAAGACTCACCCTTTCAAAACTCCTATAATCGGACCCGAACAGTAACATTTATTTTTATCCGCAGCGCGCGTGGGTGTGGGAGGCGGCGCGGTGGGCGGGCGGCATGGCGGGCTGGTGCTGCGGCGGCGCCGTGTGCGTGGCGCTGCTGGCCGCCGCCGCGAGACGCTCTCGCCGCGCGCTGCTGTTGCTCTGTGTGAGTATACAATGTGCACATAAGGCACACCTCAGGCGGTACTATAGATCACCGGACAATTCATGCTGAGCCACAAATTGTAGGGAACTATAGACTGAAGGGAAACAGAGGGGATGGAGAATGGACAATCATATTCTTTATGTATGTGCAGGTGTGTGCGCTGGGAGCGCTGGTGGCGTGCTGGGCGGGCAGCGCGGCGTTGGCGGCCGCCGCGGTGGCGGGCGCGGACGCTTGCCAGGACCCCGCGCGCGCCATAGCGATGCACGCGCCGCACCAACTGCCGCCGGATGTTCGTATGCTTTAGTTTTGTCACTTGAGAGTGCAAAACGATGTAGTTGGAGCTATTTTGTATATGTGCGGCATGCATCAATTTCAGATGGTGCACTACTATTTGTCGTGCAAGGTGTCGCGAGAGAACGTGCTTACGGCGGAACTGCGAAACGCTCAGCGAGCTGTTGTCGCTGTGCGCCAGGCGTTGGCAGTGCTGTCACGCGGAGCGCCGCAGCTCTTCAACGACCCCGGTACAACACTATATGTTGATACATATAGTAACACTAGTATATTTTGTCCCGTGATCCCAATATGTGAACACCGCGTGATTTGTGTACACATGTATGTAACATGTCTGTCGTGGCACGTGTAGCAGCACTATCATGCGACAGTACAACCCCGCACAGCTAAACAATGCCTAACTTTACTAGTGCAATGTCTGCGAGAACGGGTTCATTTCTCAGTTGCGGACAAGACAGGCACCCCTACGTAGGCATTAGGAGGCGAAATGCGAGCGCCGAGGCGTGACGACACATTTCGTGGCGAAGCGTTGACACTCCAGTCAACGACAGAACCCGTCGCATTGGATATTTACATCGAAATACATGTCGACAGGTCTACAGCCGGCGCTGGGAGCACTGGGCGCGGGCACGGGCGAGGCGGAGCGCGCCCTCGTGTCTCTTAGCGGCGCGCTCGAGTGCCGCATGGCGCGCGCGTACTTCGTTGCGGCCGCGCGCGCCGCATGTGACGGGGGTCTGCAGGTGCGTGTTTTGATAAACCGTGTATGGGCGGATCTACGTGCTCTTTTTTGCTTGAAACTTATGACCGCTTACAATAATGACTGAGGTGTGTAAACATAATCAATCATTACTATAAATTTAAAAAAATGTATCAATTCTATATGGAAATTTATTTCTTTAGCAATATTGCGTCACGACAAATTAAGTTATTTCGATTCAATTCAATTCAATTCAATTTATTTATTTGTAAACATAAGTACGTTATAGATGGAACGATTAGGTACAAAGAGTGACTCTATGTTTTAAATTATATAGAGCATATTGAAATTTATTAATATTTTTATTACATGATCAGTGTGAGTTCGTCATGTTAATATTTGATCCAAGTAGAGCCCCAAAAACTTTATTTCATTCTCTGTCATAACATTATTATTATATTGTATGTCAATATGAGGTTGCAAAATTCTTTGTGAAAAATATGTTAGAAATGTTTTATCTGAGCTTGCTTTAAGTTTATTATTATTCAACCTTATCATTATGTTACTTAAATTCTCACTTATTGTGTCATATAATTGTATCTGCAATTAATGTCATGGGGGATCCGGTTGTGTGAGGCATATCATTAATATAAATAAGAAATAGCAATTGGCCTAGAATACTCCCTTGTGGGACCGCTCACCGCATCACCGCAACCTATCTTCCTTATTTGGGATGCGTAAGTACGTTCGATTCGAGTGGGTGAGCAGATTCTTTTTTACGCGTCATTTGTTCACTATTACTGGGGTATGATTTTATTAAGTTTAGACTGTTACCCCGTACCCCATACCGTTCCAGATTATTAAATAGTATATAATTATTGACAAGGTCAAATGCTTCACTCATATCATTGGTTGGTAGCAACATTTTGTAATATTTTAAATATAGCTAGATTTATATTTTTCGATTTTCGAAAACCATATTGTTCTTCAGCTAAGATATTTTTACATTCAAAAAACGGTAATAGACTACTATGAATTACTTTTTTTATTATTTTTGAAAATATTGGTATCAAGGTACATAGGTGAAAAAAATTTTAGGTTTGATCTGTCGTCTTTTTTGTATAGGAGTTTTATTACGGTTATACCTTGCTCAATGCACTTATTTGTAATGTAACACAATGCAGGAGACATTTCAATAGTTGTTATGCTTTATAATTTTTGTTACTCTACCATCGTAACCTGCACTATTTGTACTTTTAAGATACAATATAGTTTCATAAATATCTATAGGAATTGTGCCTGAACTTGTTTCACATTTATTGTCTTTGTCCGTTTTAACATTGCAATCATTTTTATTATTATCATTATGATTAGTAATTATTCTTATCAATAAAAATTGAGTTAAGTGAAGGTTATATTTTGGATTGATCGATGAAATAGCTATTGAAAATGTTAAAATTTTGTAGCGGATCACTAACAACCTTATTTTGGTAGTTTATTACACAAATATTTTCGGGAGGGGATTTATTTTAGATATTTTTATTATATTCCATCGTCGCTTTCATTTTATTGCAGGGACTTTTTGTATAATGATTATTTCGTGATTTCTAAGCTGGGCTTATTATTTTTCTTAGTCTTTTCGAATACTTTTTAAATGTATGGTAATTATCAATACTATGTTGACGTCGTAGTAGCCACAACATTTCTCGTTTCCGTCTGCAACATAGTGAAAATGTTAAATGGGATACCTTTGGTTATCCAATTTAACATTTTCATTATAGTTATTTAATTTTAATATATCAGAAAGCAAAGATCATAAAATAGCCTAAATAAATCATAAAACTCATTAAAAGGGTCATTGGCATCCGTGCAGCTGTACACACTATTAAAACTTAGGGTTTTTATTAAACTGTCACTGTCTTCTTAACAGGGCACTTCATTATTTGAGCTGAATGGTCTGATAAGGCTAATTCTAGTACATCACCTTACTACCTTTGATATTATGAATAATGTTGTCAATACATGAACCGCTACCAAGCCTAGTGGGTGTGTTAATAATATCTATTCCTAAATTAAATCCAGAAAGTGTTCTAATAAATTCTGAAGACATATTCGTTTTCCTTAAAATGTGTATGTTGAAATCTCCATATTTTTTTGCTTTAGGGGATTACAGATTCTATACCGAATGCCTTCAAAGTTACTAAGAAGGTTTTAAGCGTATCTATAGTATTTTGTGATCTATAAACACAGATTACAGTTACTGCTAGATCTATTCGTTCGATGCCTCAAGACTCCCCAATGCCCAAGATGTTAGTATTAGAGAATTCTGTCAAGTTAATATGTTTATATTTATTGCTAACCAAAATGCAAGTGGTGGGGACCACTGCGATACACTATTTGAACATGCCGCTAATTTATAATTAGGTTTAAAATTTACCATTCTGCGATAATTCATGCAAACTCAAAGACAGTAGATCCGATTTATTTATTAGTCCATTCATATTCTGGTGCAAAACTATACAATTGTTAAACACGAAATAATTTTTTGGCACTGGAAGGACTAGGATTTCATTCTGATACATTAGTGCTAACATTCTAGGCTACATCTTGTTTCACATTATTTTCACTGTTATTTAGCTGATTGTAATCATTTGTAGAATCCGTTTAAGCGTATTTATCATTAACTGGTCCAGGTCGTAGATTAGAGAATTCAGTTTTATATTGTTCCCAGCTATTATATACGTATATTTAAAGTAAAATTAGGTTTATATATATATCTACGATAGTTATAGCGCATCTCGAAATACGAAACATTACTAGGTCTGTGACAAATGTGTCCAATTAGATAACTTAATTTCTGTTCATTAAGATTAGCATTTTAAGGAACTTCTAACACTATTATGTTGGGTTTTATCACAGAATAAAAACAATTACCTAGAGTTAAATTAATATTATATGGGTCTGTATTATTACCACCGATTGTAATTACAAAAGAATCTTGATTTAATTTATTAATTAAGTTTAGTTGTAGAATATCAGTCAGTTTTGCGGCAGGTTTAAAATAGCAAGTAACACAAAATCTTGGCCCTGAAAGTTTCTGGAGAATTTCTCTCTCTTGATTGTCAGCTAAGATGACTACGTTCTTTGTTGGCTCGTGATTTTGTTTTTGAATCTCTGCTCCAAAGCTATTAACTACATCTTCGCTTTCTACTCATCAAATTATCAAACGAACTATCATCTATATACTTTTTTTCTATGTTAGTGTTGGACTCGGATTCCAGTATTTGCGAATTAGTATTAAAAGGGGAAAGGTAAAGTTCATAGGGCTTCATTGTATCGCACATCTTTTTTCTTCTTTTAGCCTTTAAAGATTTTTTATTTAGTTTATTTATTTGTTATATGATTGTCAATCATGCTTTTAAGATGATGATATAAGGGAGTCTTTTAGCAAGTTACCTTGACAGAGTCCTGGGTTATATTCACACACACACACACCTTCACGCCAGCTCTCTAATGGGGTAGGCAGAGAGAATGTAATGCCGTATATGACGATCGTTACATATACATTATTATTAATTAACGCTGTATTATACGTGCGGTAACATTTCAGGCGCTGTCGCTGCAGCTGCTGGCGGCCATCGTGGCGGGCTTCCTGTTCACTGCCATTGTGCTGGTCGACTCGCATGCATGGATCTACATTAACACCAAGTCAGTACTACTATTTCACTATATTATCACATATAGTGTTTCTGAAGTTTTTTTGATCTACCCTCATTTGTAACTGACTTGTTTTGTCTGAACTTGTCTACGTATGTTTTGCCGGTTCTCCACAGGAAAGGGATAGCATTGAACTGGTGGTAGGTATTGTTGACGTTCAAAAAGTTATTTTTATAATTCTATTTTGAATAAAAACACTTTCATTTCATTTCATTTCATTTGTGGGTGTGTTTTCGGGGTTAGGTTGAAATAAGGCAAACTAAGATTAGAGATTCTGAAGATGTGTATTTCTGTACTCTAAATGGTATAACCATCAAGGCTAGTGAGGTGAATGAGATGAGGTTGGGTTGCGTTCGACATGCTATGCGACAGCGGGCCGGCTATTTGCGATGCCTAAAATATGTATTCAAGGCATAGAGCGTGATATCACAATTACGCTGACATGTCCATTTTTGGTCTATAATTGGCCCGAACGAAGTATGTTCATGTGCATGAGCAAGGGAAAAATATTAGGTCAGTTTTGAGCTAGAATTGCTAAGCTTAAATTCAAGCGAATACCTCACAGTGTTCCTGACTGCCTTTCGCGGCGCTGTACGTTACGTGAACGCACCGCACAGCGTGTACCGTAAGTGATACTGGCATCGATGCAGCGATAGTGCTAGGTCCACGTAATGGTAACTCTGTGTGCCGTGTAGACAGGCCCTTATAGCGATAGTACAAATACTTTATACCTGTTTCAGACGCGTGGTGTCGGGCGAGGAGCAGGCGCCGTTCTTATCTGGCGGAGGCGGGAGCGCCGGGTCACGCACGCTGCCGCGTCCCGCGCCCTTCCCTAACGGCAAGCCACCGTCGTACAGCGCCGCCGTGCAGCTCATGGACCTCAACGAGCGCGAGCGCCCCGGGTACTATATGCAGCACGACATTACACCGCACTATCTTACAGTACAGAATAGTGCACTAAACTTTGTACTCTGTGGGGGATCGTGAAAAATGTATTTCATTTTTGTTGAAAGTACAAGGAGACAGTCCTTTGAAAAATGTTTTTTTTTGCACGTACCACGGCTACAAATGTCATGTTTTAGCTACTCATTAAAAATAAAATAAGTTAGTGATAGTAATTAATTTGGTTAATTACAGGTAAAAACCAATTTCAAGTTTTACTATGTGTTGTGAATTGTAAAGAAAGATGGCGAAAATGTTAAACATAAGGTGAAATTAAGGGTGTTTCTAAAACTGTCGTATATATTTTATTTCCTTTAAATTATTAGTACTAGACCAAACCCTCTTTCTTTCCCGTTTGGTGCGACTTAAGGTCCTAAGATATTGTATGAAGCACTACAAACATGAGAGGTTGATGACATGTAAGTGATATATTGTACTGTTTGTCTAGTGCGTACATGACGGTTATGGGCGAGGGCACTGAAGTGCGGCGACCGCGCGTCTCCGGTAGCGCCACACTCGGCCGCGTGTCCGGTGCAGCGACGGGCGGCTCTCATACACTCGGCCGTGCGCCGCACAAGTACGCAACACTCAGCAAGCAGTGCAAGACGCTCGAGAGCAACGACTTCTACTGAGACCGGCCCGGCGGCGCGCTGCAACCCGAACACACCGCGGGTATGTGACACAAACACACATGCACACGTGTAGGCACACCGGGAGTGTCTTCACTGGGACATGCAGGTCCCACTAGCTGGATCACGCACACTCTATATATAATGTGATTTGACAAATTGATACCTCCCTTTAATGACGTCACACTCATAATCTTGTATCGCCCGATATCGGCATTATAAAAGCGAGATTACATTCCAAAAAAATCTGAAATTAATTCACATGATTTTTTTAACTACATATAACTCACGTACACTTTTCAACTCATATTCAGGTCAGGCGAGCCGCTCGGGCAGCCTGAACCGCTTTGACCCCAAGTACGCCTCGTTCGGGCCGCGCGCACCGCGCCCGCGCCCACCCGCGCCGCCGCCCGCGCTCGCTACCTTCTCACCCGAGCCTGCGCCGCCACACGCGCATCCGCCTACACACGCACCCGCACACGCAGATAAGTACGCCACCGTACGTCCTGCGCGCCGCACTGACCCGCAGCCGCTGTCCGCCGCCGCGCTCGAGTACCGTAGTCTACAGCGACCCCGTCGTCACCAGACTTCCGCGCCCGCTCAACACCACCGCCGACGCACCGACCGACCCGAGCGCACTGATCGACCCGATCGCGTAGATCGACCCGAGCGCGCCGACCGACCTGAGCGCGTCGAGAGACCCGATCGCGTCGATAGGATCGATCGCATCGAGCGTCCCGACCGTAACGACCGCGAGAGACACGACCTATACGCTGTAACCGAGCTATAAGCTAGATCGACCTCTGAAACCTTCATTAGCTTTGTCAAACAAACAGACGACAATTCACCTATACATCCTCGCTAAGCTAGATTGAACTGTGAATCTGTAAGATAGCTCTGGTCTCATACGAATGTTTAATAATTAACTGTGTACTCTCAAGGAGCTGTAAGTTTTGTGGAGCCCTGATTTTCTACACAAGACTCGTGTATGATATTTTATTTGAAAGAAGGCTTACTTTAAATGCCAAATTTTTAAAATTTGTCTTAGCAGAATTGAAAATCTTACAAATAAGGTAATTTAGACAGATATTTAATTACCTACTCCACATGAAATTATATCCAAGTTTTCGTTTAAAGTTATTTTGGATATAGGTCGTTTATACCCAAATTCTAGAGAAATATACATTTTTGAAGACTTAACAAAACTTGGCTGTTAATCTAGGCCTAGAACTTTAGACGTAATCACAGCTCAATGTGGGAGTTTAGGAAATACGGAGGCCTAAGATCTTTTTATAGCGTATCTGTTCTGTTTACGTTGTATCAAGGTTTCATAATACATAAAAGAACGATTTATGTTAACCAACCAATTTATCGGCGACCACGAAGTATAGATTTTAGATACTGGTACAGTAATTGGTATCACTTTAATAAATATACGGATAGTTAGCTAGCACTGGCTTCATACGACTCGCGCCAGTATACACTTGATGTAATTCAGATTTAATGCTATTCGCTAGAAGCGTATGTTCTCATTGAGATGTTTAGTCACATTATAACATATTTCATCTATATGACTCCGAGATATGCTACACTTAGACAATACTACATAAAAGTACTTAGACAAAAATATACTAAGTGTATGAAACATATAAAATAGATAATTATTATATTCGAGCAAATAATATTTATGTCGTTTCATTTATCAAGTATTGTAACGGTTGTACTAGATGAACATAAAACTTATAAATATTTAGGGGGTTACATTTCAAAACAAATAGTTTTAAATTTAACGCACCACTAAGTTAAAATTAAATAACAACTTGACAACAATTTTTGAAATCGTATCACATGTGTCACAAAAAAAATATTGTTGTGGATTTATATCCCATTTTGCAGTCACTAAAAATCAATTTCGTGTTCAAAATGTTTCTATATCTATTATTTTTTGGTTTCGAAAAACAAAGCTGTCTCCGCTATTTCATGCTATCAAGTTTAAACTATGTTTATTGTACGGTGTGTGCGAATGTTCACAAAGTCCTGTTTTCCATTTAGTACATCATAATATTTGTGTCCGCAATACATTTTGTGTATAAACTCTGACCGTTAATTTTTTTTTTACTTTTAGTCTTTAATGACATTTTTTAAGTATAAGACAGTAATTTAATATGAGAGTGCTAACAGTTTTTGTATAATAAATTAATAGACGCTCGTATGATTTCTATGCTTTATCATAGTAACAAAAGAGTGTTAGTTATATCAATGGATAATATCAATACAAAAATCAAGTGTTTTGTGTATTATCTCTGAAAAATATGACATAGGAAAATAAATATTATCTTGAATCAAATTTTACCAGAGCGCTGTGCGCATAAAGGTGATAACCCTAATACTCCATATCTGAGAATTATATGGAGTCAGTCCGCAAAACGAATGGACTCGCTTTTGCTGATTTTAGAGATTTAGATCACGATTTTTTATAGATTTGAAAATCGATATCTTTATTATCGATTCTAATATCGCTATCCAATTTGCCACGCAAATCAGTGCATTTTTAAATCACACATTTCTGCTTTTACATGTTTTACTTACAGTTAACTTTGTTAACATTCTTATTTACTTTGTCATTTTCGGAAAAAATATTATTTTATCATTTCTTTTGTGCTTAATTGTATTTTTTGTGACAGTCATTTTTTTTTCTCAAATGGTCTCAGTGACAGACCAGTGCGACCTATCGTCCATATCATCCTGCAGTGAAAACATTTTCATATATTAATATCTATTGATAATGTTAAAATACAATTGTTAAAACTAGGTTATTCCATTTTAAATGATCATAAGAAAATAGGTAAATGTCATTGCATTCATTACAGAAGTGTTACTTATCATGACAATCTGTTTAGAGAAACAAAGTGTCTGTTTAAAACACAGCTAAATACTACAGGGTAGATTCTGAAACTATACAACACCAATTAAATTTAATGTTTGTATGGAAAATTTGATACTTCATATTTCACTAATACTTATATATAAAAGTCACAGCATTTCTCATAATATTCGACGATATTTTAATCTATTTAAGTAAATAGAAAGAGCGCCTATAGACTGATTCATTCGTTTAAAATAAAAGGCTAAAATGGATAGAAATACAGACAAATATATGGGAATCATTAAATCACACGTATCCATAAAGCATACACAAATTTAGCTTTAGCACAAAATTGGTAAAGTTTTTCAGCTCCGTTTCACTGAGTCGGCGACACTGAGGAGTGTTAAACGGTATAGCAGGCTCAAAGTGATGAGGTTTTAACATCAATGCATGTATAAACAGACTTCATAACAAATATGGCCTATAATAATATTTCTCAATGACGAACAATATCTTTTTATAATCAATGTTTTTAGATACTTTTATTTGGATTGCTTTACAACTTTGTTGTATAATTTGACTAATATAATATATGTAACTTGTCCAGAAAAGGCTGTGCGTAAAAACAAATAATCTTAACTGACTAATAATTGTCGTTGCGATTCCATCATTGTGTCGAGTTTAAACAGGCGAGACATGCGTGTCGTTGGCTTAACTACAAGTTTGGTAAATCTTAACCCGTGGTGAATCTTTACCCTTTTCAAAGCTTTACCTTCGGTGAACCGCAAGAGTTTACATTAAAAAACCTTGACCGAGGCCCTTTTCATCATCCTTGATGATGACAAGTCGAAACCGGTAGTAAATGTAAAGTGAAAAATAAGTTATTTGTGGAAAAAGTATATAAACTTATTCAAGGTAAATTTCCATCAAGGTGTTAACCTAAATTTCCATCAAGGCGACAATACATTCAATCAACTATATTTTTGGTTAGAGATGTGGTGTCTCCTGTAGGCCACTCGATACAGGTAAACGACTTTTGAATTCTGTTTTCGCTCAGCATAGTAGCAGGGCGTAGGATTACAATGTTACAAATAATGCAATTGTCTCTTTCTGTTAATTTTTTTATTTATTATCGAATTGATATTGTTGCATTAATTGTAAATCGATAAATAGAAATTATTTCTATTTATTAAGTATTCGGCATCTATGATATCGATGTAATGGCTGGGAGCCTGTGTTAAGAAATTTGATAGAGACGTGGATTACCGTAATGTGTATATACATATAATGACGTAGTACTTTTTTATTTATTAGAAATGATGGTGATTAGATGTTCTAATTATTTAGAATCTAGTTCTGTTAAAGTGCTGTCGATTTATCGATGTTTGGCTCAAGTCAGGTTATCTAGTACAATAGTGGACCTAATTTTATTGTAAATAAAGCACATTTTTCGCTATTATAGTATAAACGTTTTCTTTGTAGGTATATATAATCATTCCAATATGTGTGGGTGATGGTGGAATTGTTTGAAAATACAATTAAAAATTATGTATAAGATGAAAAGTAATACTGCCATTAAAATACCCTTTTTAATTCCAGTGTATGGTAACGTAAATAATTCGGCTGAATAGGAACAGATCATTGCACAAAACAATACAGAAAAATTACAATTTACAAACGCCCGTGAAAATTTTTGCGGTAATTCAAACGTGGTTTGTAAATATAATATTATTTGTAACATAGCATTTATGGGTTATCTTATTTATCAGATAGTGTAAGTATGGTACCAGATACTCATTCGTATTGTGATAGTGATTTTTGTGAAACTTTACAACGATGTAAACAAATTTTAACAATCATTTATGTTTCTCATCCTTCTGTAGTGGTACCGTAAAATGTATTCGCCAAAGATATGCATAATTTATAATTAGCGAGTAAGATAGGCTAGGTTTAAGTTTGCTATAAGATTAATACATGCTTTTTAAGCCTAATCTTCACAATTAGTTTGATTTGCGGAATAATGTTTGACAATAGGATGCTATTAATTCGTAAATTACTTAATTAAGTTATGTTACATATAACAATTTAAAGATGTCTTTTTATCTCATTTTTATTATTTTTTTATTTTCTGAAAATGTTTATATTTCTTTCGACCGAGATCGTATAGGCAAGCATTATGTTTTATTCAGCCTATGAATGTCTTAAGTTACTCATTACAATAAAAGTATTTTTATTGTAATGCTATTCAGCCTGTTAATTTTCTTTTTTATTATATTCTTGTCTTAACTATCATTATCTTGTAGTTCTGTTTACATTTATCTGTTATTATAATACACGTTTTGCTCAATTTTATAATAGTATGATAATTTGAGCAATTTTGAAATATTTTTACAATCTATACTGGGAGTTGGAATGCGGAAAAAATATGATATTATTAAATAATTCTGCATAGTTACTTTTACATTCTTGTCTATTGGATTAGTATTGAAAATAATGGAGATAGTGTTAAAATAAAAACAGTCTATCCCTGCAATAACGAAGTTACGCTATATCTTGTAAGGTCACGTTTTTTCAATGTAAGTAATGCACACTATTTATCATCGTATTTCTTATAAATAATTAGGGAGTTGTATTATAATATCCTAAGATTGTAAACGTGTTTTTTTAACTAGCTAGAGCTATATCGTTAAATTCGTGTGTTACCAAAGTTGGTTATCTGTGTGAATGTTAAGTCTGATTTACACGCGGTCAGTATTGACTCCGAATTCGAGACAAGTCAAACGCCATTCCGAAAAAAATCGAATGTATACAGCGGGAAGTCAGTCGTCAGTCAGTCTGCTGAAATACAGACAGACTGGTGTATTTAGTTAAGTAATATTCAGATATCCTATGGAATCGGAGGCCGTGACTGAACATGTGTAATCAACCTTTAAGTACCTACGTGCCATAATCTGTATTTGTATTTCGTATTCCTTATCAGAAATTTTGATTTATTCAATGGCTTTTTCGATCGACATTAATTTTGTTACATTTTGGAAATTTTGTTTATAGATTGTTTATTTAATAGATTGTAGAATATAAATTATTTGTATATTTATAATGTCTATAGTATAAAATTCGACAAATCGTGTTAGAATTAATAAATTTGAAATTGTAGGTGTGAAATTGGTATGAAACCATCTGATTAATAAAAAGTAAGTTTAAATAACACGTTTAATAATAATAATTAAAAGGAATCAATAAATTTACAGTTTATGTTCCGTAATAGGAACTTGTCAGGTGGATCTGAAGATAGTCGATAGATCATCAGTTTTGAAGATATCCCATCATCATCTCATCTCCACAGCTATAATAGCACCAGACAATATAATTCAAAGAAAATAAACGCTCCACTTTTTGTATATATTTTGTCCAATATTGAAACTATTAATTTAAAAAAAATCATCGATGATGGCTGACAGGTTTACTTTGTTTTTGATGCGTTTCTAAAGCATACAGGTAATAAAGGTGGCATACTGCTGAGTATAAGAGATAGGAGATTACGGTGCACTAGTTGTCTCTCTCTAGTGAAGCATGCGAAGACATAAGCCAAGCTTGGTCACCTTGCTGTATGTAAATACCTCTACGATGAAAACACTCGTAATGGACACAATAAAGTGTTAGGAATTTAACGTTTAAGATAATAATAAATTTTAATTGATTCTGTTTTATTATGCATTCAAGATTTGGGGTTTTGCTGCGGACGTTAGCAGTACATTGATATCACAGGGTAACGGATCACAAACGGTGCGATGTCTGCGCGATAGTCACTTAGCGTCTGATGAATAATACTCGTTTCAATCATTGCAGATATCTTAAGGTTGTCCCTAGTCGATCCACATATGCAATATAAATGTAACTAGCTCATAGTTTCAATTATTGTGCAATCTTCAATATACACACAAATCTATCCATAATATTGCACAATACAATTGATCGTGTAGTGGTCGCCTTACTATATAATTTCCCAGAAAATATAATCAATCTACTGTAAGGTTAAGTACTACTACTGACTGTTGTAATGTTCCGGAGCAGGTCTCCAGATGTTGTTTTAGAGATGATTTTTCTTCTGTTTCAATATGATTTTGTCGTACAGTACATTATGCTTTATAAGTCAATTATGGTGCGTGGTTTGTTATGTCGACCTCTGTGTTGTATGGAGTCTCAAGGATTGTCGATTTTCTTGACCGAGAGCCGCCACAAGTTTCTTTTATTTTGCAAGGCCTGTACAAGTCTTATTAAATGTTCAATAATATTTTTGAAACGTGTACTGCGCTGTAGAGAGGGGTTTAATATAATTTAAGATGAAGTCACATAACCAATAGGAATGTTTTATTTAATTTAGAACTAAAACTGTTTGCACATGGTCCAGAGTTCCATAGAGTATGTCTAGAATTTTTTTTATTTATTTGTCCGACTAATGTTTTATTACAAATGAGGATATTTGGCCGAGAAAAGTGTCAAAATCTGGCTTTCATTTTGCCCCCTTTTTCCAACGAGGCAGCGTTTGCATGTCTCTTTAAGATGTTCATGTATTTTGAAAGTGGTTAAATAACCTTTTGAGGTTATTACACGAGGCTCCATATTACTCTGGTGTAGACGCGTGGTGTATCGGTTGGTAAGGTAATTTATAAACTGTTGATTCATAGATCAAGTGTATGACTCTACAATGAAAGTAATAAATGGATGAAATATATTGAAGTTTTATTTGATACTAGCAGTGCCCCGCGGGGTTTAAAGTAATAATAAGTAATAAGGATTTAAAGTAATTTTTATTATCTTTCAGGTGGTAATTTATATCTGAGAAATTTAAAGAAAGTCTGTTCAATAGTTCTTGTGTGAAAGAATAAAAAATATACATACAAAGTAGCACATACCATAGTATATTTGTAGTAATAATTACACTATTCAAGGTAGTACTCACAGAAGTAGTTTTTCACGACTCCCAGATTGGTAAATGCATTTTTCCTTCAAATCTTTTATTTTTTAAATGTAGTTTATTAACAAATATATGTTGTAGTATACCTACTACAACATAACGCGCCAATAATTTAACAAATGAATTTCGAATATTTCTCGCGTGGACTTCAACTAAGTAAACATGTTATAGGAATTATAAACGCTAGAATAGCTAGTACAGACGCTAGATTAGCTAGTACGGACGCTAGAATAGCTAGTACAAACGCTACAAATTAATTTGTTACAGCTCATTAAGATGTCTATCGGCTATTAAATATCAATGGTTGATAATCAAGGCTGTATAATGTTGTTTTACCTCTGGGTATTAGGATGGCTAAACATAATCACTTTTCTAGATTTTCCCTATTAGAAAGTAGATCGGCATATTATTTTAAAATAATATTTTGTTGTGTCTCAGTGTATTTATATTTATAAAAATATTATAGAATTGAATTATGTCTATATAATTTCGAAAGTAAATGACATATTTAATTAAAAAAACCGCCAGTAACTTAATTAATAAGGCCATTTCAAGCATCTTTTTAAGTAAAAACGAAATTACTTTTCGCACAATCAGAAATGTTAGCATGTGAATAGATAAATAAATTTGTATAATTGTGGAAATAGCATAAAAAAATATTTATTTATTCAAGTACTAACATGAATTTCCATCAAAAGTGACAATACATACAATCAACTACATTCTGAAATAAAGTCAGGCATAAGCTTAATTTAAACTTATTAATATTTTAATAAAATAATATTTTTTATGGGGAAAAAATAAAGAATGTAGGTAACACTAATTGTGACAGCTGCCATTGCTTGTCCGCATTTTGTGTGGGGTGATAGCAGGTGTCAGATAATACCAACTACCAAAAAAGAACCGAAAGAGGAATAAAGGTTCAAGAGTGTTAAGACCTTCGAATTCAATCAGATTGTATTTCAGCATGATCCTGTCACACGTTCCGGAATAAAGGACTTGACACACTAACAGGTGGACAGCGAGAGAGAGAGAGCAAACCATAAGGGTTCTGTTTTTCTTTCGAAGTTCGTAACCTAGAAAACCCTGGTTAGAATGTAGGTTTAATCTTGTTATAAATGCATGTCCTATTTAAAGCTTACACTCGTACGCCAAACAAACAGTAGCTGGCAGTTGAATTTGACAGCGAAAGAGTTAATCTGATCCCATTACATATTCACGATGCTATTCCGCCATCCCGTGTACTTTAGGCAAATTGGAACGTTTGAGAATGCGATTACGTGCTATAGTCTATTTGTACATTAAATATTCAAAACAATTTGTGTACTGTTTGATGCCTGCTCTGTGGATCAACTCAGACCAATCAATTATGGATTAATACTGACGTATTTACACCTGGCGCGGGTAGGGTTATTTTCTGGTCATCAGCTGTAGTTTGAGGCCATCCATTGTTTGGATAATGGATGCTAATGTTGTGGAGAACGAAACAGGGTGAGTACCGACGCGCGATGCTCATTTTCATTCGCTTAAGCAAAAGCGTCGGGTTCCTTCTTGGGGCATCAACAACATGAGTAGGTGACCAACCCCCTGCGAATACTTCGACACCAGCACTGAATATCCCGATAACTTCACTCTATGCCATTTGTCGTTTTATATTTCGAAGGGCTACATTTGCGTGAATTAGACATTTTATGCCACATTATTGGACATAGTTCTAGTACAGTTCTCGCTTGTTATACCAGTAATTTTATAGTCGGTTTTGTGGCATGTAACAAAAATGTCACAGGACTAAGTTAGCGGGAAGTTCATTGGTGGTGTCGACTTAACCCTTACTTAAACTCAGGCATATTTAAGTAAATTACAACTGATTATATGAATAGCCTGTATTAAGACTTTGTATACATTTCAGCATTGGAGAATACACAATGTATGTTTACTTTAGTCACTTAAATATCCACGCTTGCGAAACAGCTCGGTAACCAACTTAATAATATCGGTTAAGGTTTTTTTGAAGATATACATGAGTTGAATATCAATATTAGTAGTAAAAATAATATTGATGTCTTAAGTTTACGCGAATGTTAGACATTACAATAAAACTACTTTTACGGATTTTATCGCGGTTTATTAAATTATTTATGAAGCCCGACGTTTCAGAAGCTTTACAGGAACCATGGTCTCGGGTGGACTCACCCATCCGTAACCCGTTTTAATGTAATAGTAAAAATAATATCGCAATCTATAATATATATTTTCTTTTTATTAAATTATCCAAAATAGATATCTAAGCAGGCTGTAATGTTCTTCGTTTTAACTAAAATTGTATATACATCAACGATTTGGACACTATATATATACAGATAATTTGTAACAACAACAGAAACAACATCTTCACGGCACATCCCTTACGGGGCAGACAGAACGATCCTTACAATCTTTAGAATTAGCACTGCTTCCTCCACACTACTGTCGCATCCGATTTACCTGACCATGGTTTATCATTGTTGTTCTTCCCCGGTACTTACATCCTTCCACATTCGCATTGTATGTCTGTTGCTGCTCATAAAACTTTAAAGCTCTTTGTCTAGAAATATTCGATGTCGCCCTAGAAATGGTAGCGGACGGCAACTTTATAAAGTTGGAAAACGGAGATCTGTACTCTTCAGATGTTCCTCCATGTAGTTGTTCGCTTCCTCCATCAACTCAGTAGTGTTAAAATAGTTCACCCATTTCCCTGATTGTCCTGAAAATAATAAGTTGTTAGTTTTCATCAGGTAGGTACTTGCGAATGAAAAATTCACTGCAATGTTGCCATTGCATGTGGCACTACGTTACGTTGTCCCTCTTTTTTGTGGAAATATCGAAAAAGTCCAATGAATTCTCGGAGTATAGTGGTCTATCCTCTGTCGTCCGTCAGTTTCGACATCCGTATTATAAACTTCAGTGTGTTTTTATCCTTTACCATACTGCCCCGTCCATGATCCACTTGGAGTCATAACAAAGAGCCTTGAATCAGTTAATACAGATCTAAGCAAACAGAGGATATAACGACCCAATATTCGCTACCGGTTACTTCATACGTGGCTGTAATTTGTGCGTCAACTGACAGAAATGATGAGAGTTTCGGCTGAATTTATTCGTATTTAAAAGAAAAATGTGAAACAGTCACAATCATTTCTTTTCACACTTTACAAGGCGGCGGCAAAAATTTGAACAAAAAAAAATCATTAAGGAAAACAAAATCAAAATTATAAGTAAATAATTCCGCTAGCTATTGGAGCCACACGTTGGCTGTTACAATAGTTTTCTTATTAATCATAATCAAATATTGTCTATATTTTGTTACATGGAATTACACTAGCTACAGTAATTTTGTAGATCATACCCTATCCACCGGTCGTGGCACAAGACTTAGAACACATACATTAGAATAAATAATGTAACCTATGTATAAAGTAGTGCTCTCGGATCTTTATATTGTTGGCGTTGAGACAGAAATAGATTTTTTATAGCACACGACAAACGAGAAGCCGGGACCATTAGGTAACTATCGACGCACATAGACATCCGCATATATGCATTTGCATTTGCAACGCATTTGCGTTGCCATTCTTCATCCCATCACCTAAATTGTCCGCCGGCTAACGACAAATCGCACGAAATGCGACAGCATAGCCATCATTTTCAAGCCGATATCATGTGAGCCACAGGTACTACATCAAACTAATGTTCATTGGACTGTTTTCTATCTTCGTCATTATATGTGTTTTGAACACAACTTTAACGTTTAAAATGTATTTAACAATATACCTAATCCACATATTTGAACTGTCTGATAAGTAAATAACAAACAAGCACTGAGATGGGAGTAAATATAGTTTTGAATAATATCAATAAGAATCGCAGTGAGCTTAATTGTCGTCTCCGAGACTGTCTCCTCTCTTGGTAGCATAGGTAACACTGATCGCAATGTATATGGATAGTTGTTACCTGCGAATGAATAAAATATGTGGTGAAACGAGTATAATGGATCGAAGGATAAGGTTTACATAGAAACTGTTCAGTAATCTGTGGTAAGTGCGAGATCCATCAACGCCTATGCTTATTGTCAAAAGAGTTAAATTGAACGTATCGCGGATTCATCAAGGTTTCTTTCTAGTTGTAGCAATTATATTTTTGCCACATGAACATCTGTCATCTTTGACTGTTAGACTAAATGTGTGCTCGGTGTCGAAGAAATGACACTCTTGACTTTTTTCCGGCGACCCGGTTGGAATGATTTCTTAAGATATTCGATATAGTTGTGTGATCCTTTTCTGAGCTCTACTCCTTTTCTTTTTTCTTTTTGAGCTGGATGTAATACGAAGATATGATGTCACCATAATCACCAGAATTAGTAGTGACTTATTTGAGAACTGAGAACTGTCAGAATGTCAGCGGTCATGCGCATAAGGCTATACATTAGTTATATCTGCGATAGTAATCTATAGCCGATAGAACTAAAATGTAGCCTAAAGCTCTTTCGGCGGTAGTGTTGATGTATTTTTATCTCCTATAGCGTCCTCGCTTCACTTCGGGTTACAATCACTATAAAACATTGTCTTCTAACTATGTACCCGCGTCTTCGTGGGCGTATGATGTTACTTCGGACAACATTTAATATTTTGGGGGTGTTAATGTTGGAATACACGTATGTAATACAACATTTTTCGTGTTTCAGTATTTAGAGTCGATTTTTATGTAAACTTTCATCACCAGATTTTTGAAAAATGTATCTCTGTTAGACGCCGGTTTTTAATGTGTAACAAATTTCATTTAAAAAGGTCCGGCGATTTAACTGTGAAAGAAGAACAGTCAGACAGACATACCTTCAAATTTTAGGAATATTAGTACGGATGCCGTTTTGTCACTCCTGTAAGCTTTGAATACGGAGGCTGAGCGACAGAGACAGAGAGGAAGGTATTGTAAACAGCAGCCCATCCCGGTGTCGCACGGGCATAATAATATAATAAAAGAAAATGCACAATGTTTTACAATGACTTTATAACATTCATTGAAAACAAAAGAATATATTTTCCTAAACCTTTTTTTGTATTTACATTGTTTTTATTTTATTTTTATATACTTGTACAAACACGTTTTAAAGCAAATAGCTTTGTCTTTGTACTGACATCCTTCACCCCGCCACCAACCGACAAAACTCGACACCATAGCTGCTACTCATACTTATGTCAGATGTCATGTGAGCGAGAGGTGTCTCCCCAGTAGTGCTAGCTCTGTCCGGCTTCAGTGCAAGAAGGCAATTCAATTCTCTTATTATACTGCTGTATGCTCAAATGGTCTTATTGGCGGCCTACAGGTTCAGCAGTCCAGAGGTATTGAGGTCAGTGTACCTATATACCACTGCACCTAACGTACGGTTTATGTTTTTGAAGTTTGATACAGCCGGTGCATTGGTTTGTTTGAATACGAAATAGTTTTGTATCAAAATAAATTTGGTAAGATAACGTAATCAGAAGTTTGGAATGCTCTACACTTCCGTAGTTTTAATGTTGACAAAATAAACTATTATTAATATTTAGGTAGCCACCTGTTAAAATAATACACATAATAATCAGGAATGTCCGGCAAAACGGTTCAGAATTTCATTATTCTAAACCGTTCTTCAACATGGCGGCTGACGTCAGCCGCCATGTTGAAGAACGTCTCCCAATGACAATTCGGCTAATGGTTTCATAGCCACAATAAAACGGTCCTGTTTTAAAAAGTGGCTCGCCCTAATATAATAAGACGATTTATATACGACTACAACACATAGATACTCTTTAAGAAACTTCTTGTTGGATATCTTCATTTTAGGCAGTAATATTGATCGATACAAGTGTGAAATTAGGCCAAGTGTTTTGACTGCAAATAGAAAAAAGACGTCACCGCCGCCGTCTCCGCCTAATCCATCGAACCCGGGTAGGTTCGAAGGCATAACCTTTCTTTATTTCTCACTATTCGAAGCCTTTGTTGTTGTCATGTTAAGCAGCACCGAGCGTTAAATTGTGTACTAAAACCCGTCGAAGCTTTATGCCAATACGGCTCGCCAAACATTTTGTGACAAAAATTTACTCTGCCGTATTCAATCTGGCTAATCGTTGGCCGGACACGAAACAATACGGGCTTGTTTTTGAAAATGGTTAGCCAAATAGCCGCATGTAATTACATGCGGCTATTTGAACAATCTTACTGCGACAATACATGTTGTGCACACGTAGCATCAGCTATCAGTAGTTTAATAAATTCATGTGACGACCGGCTGGTTTTGGAGTCCACATTTTTTCTTTTTTTGACAATAATTCTGTTTTAGATTAATTTAAGTTTTTTTGTCTAATTGAAAAAGTAAGGGATAGAGTTATTTGTTGACTTGAATACTGTTTTCAACATAGATTGGCCAATTTGTAAATATATGAAAATGTTACAAGTCCAATTCTATCAATAATTGGGAAAACCAACGCAATGACAGCTATGCTGGCACGCCTCATGCGGCGTCTGAAGCCCATCAGAAAGGAGACTGAGTCAACTTTAGTTGTGCGGACTGTGGATGTTTATTGGCGTCGATAATCATCAATATTCGTGTTTGTGTCGTTTGTTTTTCTTGTTTGATGTGCAAATATTCAAACTTCTATGTATCGCGATTGTCGTCGCGTTACGCTTTTCTTTAACGAACGCAGCTACGTGGCGTGTTTTTTTCGGACCTGTATTTTGCTGTGGAAGTGAAGACACAGCTTCATTGGATTGCTGTGAGTGCTCGTCTGGCGACGAGACAAGGTTTGGTTTCCACAGAGGGACTGACCTTTCTCTCTCTCTCTCTCTCTCCCGCAGATGGGAGAGATGCACTCCGATATGTGAGTGTTTGTAACGGCTAATTTAACTATTATTATCATTATGGCCAGAGGGACCACGTGGCATGTTGAGCTATTACTGCGTATTGGATGAATAAACGAAAATCGTAGCGCCTCCACACTATTTGTCACGTCCCGTTTTTGGTCACCTGCAATGCATTGCACTACCCTGAGAGTAAGGTACTCTTAGTTCACAGGAACTGATATCCAGGTGCTTCTATATAATTTCATACGAACACTCCGTTTCATCTCTATGGAAAACGAACAAAAACATTACCCACCTTTTCGGTAAAATTTGATTTCGGTGTTCTCGCTTGCCTTTTTTTCACCTTTCGCCTGGTTCTCGAATTTCAGATATTCTGCCAGTTTAAATTTTTGCTCGCGCGTATATTCCTTTGAGAAGAACGCGCTGACTCTGTCTATCACACCTGTTAGGTCCTGAAAACCGAAACAGAAACTCAATATTTAAGTTCCTATTCTTTAAGAAATCTATACTAGATTTCATTATTTATGAACATTTTCAATATTTAATTAGATTACACACAGTTAAGAGGTTTCAGTGCCATTGTTGCGTTGCACTATCTATCACTCATACAATAATAAAACCAAGTGACGCGGATTTCCATGCGGCTTGTGAAATTTTCGATTGTCCATTTTACTATATAATGGAAGGGGGTTATGCATCTGCCTTACATTTGGTTGTGCAAATTTTTGTGAATCTCGGTAGGCACAAAAATCCTCCTAGTTGTTTTTTGTTTTCGCGTGGAAAGGGACTGCCTCTGGTCCTGGGTGAGATCTGATGGCTTTGGGGGCTCGCAGATAAAATCCGAATACCCACTAAAACCCCGCGGGTGCCATCAACCACGTAAACCCACGTACCCCGGATCTGTCAGCAACATGGCACCTCGGCGCATGGCCAGTCCCCTGTATGGGACCAGGCTTCTCCAATATAGATGGACCGATCCGATAGATCCGATCAGCTCCCTCCAAGGTCAGGGTCGTGAAATGAGGTCCCATTTCCCACATTTGTGGCCCCGGCCTCTGGCCCGCCCAGTGGCCTTTTGGGACATATCCGTCTCGCAAAAAGAGATCGCCGACTCCCAGGACCTGTCCTCTCGATCATCGAGCAGATCACGCTCGAGCTGCGAGCGCCGTTGTGAAATCGTGGGAGTGCACGGCAAGTCTAGGCGAGGGTGTACTGGGCCCTCTTCACCGCAGTAAAAGCCGGTGATGGCACGTAGATGCGTTTCCACACGTAAAAAAACAGGTCTGTATCCCCATAGTGTAAACAGTAAAGCAGACTTCCAAAATCAAAACAGACTGACATTTTCATTGATATTTTGACACTCAAAAGGTAACTAATTAGGAAGAGGTAGTGCCATGCCGCATAGGAGGCGGTAGTGACAGTGCATGGTACATGACACTACATCCTCCTATGCAACGTAACTAGGCCGGCACGACCGGGGAGGTAACTCGCACTCACATAATACCTTAAAGTGACATCTTTAGTGTCGCGTTTCGTGCGGTATGTAAGTAGCCGGTGGTCCATTGGAGGGGGGGGTAGGAAGGAGGGCAACGCATCGGCATAGTAATTATGTGGATGTTCATGGGCGTCGATAGTCGTTAGAAGACTCCGATCTCTCGTTTGCCCCCTATTCTAGAAAAAATAAAAATAAAACCTATTCCCATACGTTAATGATACTTGATTTTGTATCGTGAATTTTAGCCAGAACTGGTTTCTACTTATGGTCTTTGAACTTTTTTTTATAATCTATGCCCAACAAAAAGGGGACAAACGAGAATCGGAGCCTTTTTACAACTGCCGAGCCCATGGCCATCCGCATAATTACTATGTTGCCCACCTTTCTCTTTCCCTCTAATGGGCCCAACTCTAACATTAACCGAACTTATAAAAAGCAGAATCCGGTGTTCAATCTCGTGTACACCACACGATGGCTCTATAGTCATCATGTTATATTCATTTTTGCATCGAACTAATGATATAATAATATTATAAATGGTTATTCGAAAGGATACTTTTGATATAACGTTACACAGAGTAAAATTTCATAACATCCAATTAGTTGGAAATCATGAAAAATAACATCAATTGAACCGTATTCAAAACTGTTAATTGGCTGATTGATTTGCTTCAAAAGTCAAGTAAAATGTTGTGTGGCGCGCTCTTCTCTGCCAAACCAATCATTTATTTATAAAACAATCTCGAAAGTTACCACCACCAAGTGACGATGATTACCAGACATGGAGTTTCGGCGAGGCCGAAAGGTTCGGCACATTTTTGGGGTCGAAACTAGAGCGTTTGGCCGAAACTGGCTGAAACCGATACCAAAAGTTCGGTCGGACCGTAATGAAAATATAAAGTAAGCAGTCGTCAACGCGAACACCACAGCTACAGCAGTTTTACGTTTTTCAATTAGTTGCTAGTTTTTATTGACTGTTTTCATGCCAAAGATACCTTTTGCAATTCTTCGTAGAACAAAAACATGAGGTTGGGATGGCTTCGTTTCCTCCAGGCCTCTTCGATGTGTGGGAAGACCGGCATGTGCAACACTGAAATATTTTGTCGCTTAAGGTGATAATAATGTGTCTGATTTGTAGCAATACGTTAATTTAGTCATGTGGCTAGTGCCGTAAGGACTTGTGTTAAAAATCTTAAATATGTTTCCTTTGTACTAGACCTGTGCACTAGACAACGGTAATATATTTAAGATTTTGATTATAGGAATACACATGAAAGAACCTAAATAAAAATATAAATACTAGCAACATCCTGCGGTTTCCCCCACTTAACCTTCTATCAGTCCTAGCGTCATAGTGCATATAACTTTTCTCGTGGATTCCAAATCATGCACATTTTTTTCAAATCCGACTTGTAATACTAGAGATTAGCTCATTCAAATAAACGAAAAATCTTTAGTTTTTTTTTTTATATTACTATAGAATCATGACTTGGGCGGGATTCGAACCCGCGGCCGCTGGTGTAATATGCGGCCGCTGGTGTTATATGCGGCCGCTGGTGTTATATGCGGCCGCTGGTGCAATATGCGGCCGCTGGTGTAATATGCGGCCGCTGGTGTAATATGCGGCTCCTGGTGTAATATGCGGCCGCTGGTGTAATATGCGGCCGCTGGTGTAATATGCGGCCGCTGGTGTAATATGTGGCCGCTGGTGTAATATGCGGCCGCTGGTGTAATATGCGGCCGCTGGTGTAATATGCGGCTTACCCGCAACGAGAGCCGAGTCATCGTCATCATTATAATGCTTATCTTTTATTCAGCCTAAAACGGAGCTGCTTTTCGGATGGCGTTCTGGTGAAAGGCAGTGTACTGCATGCTACATGCATTATCACGGCACGGCCGCGATATCACTCGCTCGCATAAAACCGCCGGAAAGGGATTGTCCATTAAATACGCGAAGCATTTCCTAAAATGCCTCTTGCAGCTTTGCCACGTCGCACAATAACTCATAGTTATTCGAAGCTGTATTGGGCTTCTCTTCGCTTCATCAGCACAAGTTCAAGTCGGAGAAAACTAAAAATAATAATCTATGAGCAATAAAGAGGCTTCAAGACATTCGCGTTATTAAATATTGCAGATGTGTTGCCCTTCGTCCCGCCTCCCCTCCAATGGCCATTCAAACTCACGTAAATCTTTTTTGAACAGCTGCCAGTAGTCGCTGAAGGTCACATCTTCGTCGAAGTACCTGAAGAGCTTGTGCATGAAGAAGAAGGACACGGCCACGTCCCTGGGGTCCCTGGCGATGTACAGCACCTGGAACGATACGGACTTTTAGTGACAATATTCTTTTTATTTAGAGAAAAACCGATGTCTAATTGACCCTTTCTTGTCCATCTATCCTGGCCGGACCCTATGTCGTCCATCTATCTGGCCGGACCCTTTGTTGTCCATGTATCCTGGCCGGAACCTATATTGTCCATCTATCCTGGCCGGACCCTTTGTTGTCCATCTATCCTGGCCGGACCCTGTGTTGCCCATCTATCCTGGCCGGACCCCTTGTCGTCCATCTATCCTGGCCGGACCCTTTGTTGTACATCTATCCTGGCCGGACCCTTTTTTGTGCATCTATCTTGGCCGGACCCTTTTTTATAGAATAAGGAACAAACGAGAAATCAAGGCTTTTTACCTACGCCCATTAACACCCACATAATTAATACGCGGATGCATTGCCCTCCTTCACCTCCAATGGGCCACCGGTTCCTCCAAAAAGCACTGAAGATTCTATTAATGAACGCCAAATTGATCTCTTATTGTTAGCGTTCTAGCTGATTATATTAGTTCGGTAAAGTTTATGATTAATTAATATTAAATACACGTATATCATATCCTTGCTTAGTAACATTAATTAATTAAAGTGTAATTACTTTATCCTTGTTGTTCCTGTGGTTTGATCCCTAAACTGTAACAGTTTAATATATTCCGAAATACATTAATGCTACACGTAATCACTTCCCCGTACCTTCCCGCCGACATTACACTGTTCTAGTGTACATACACCGGCTCATCTTCTCTTACATCCAGAACACAGGCTTCACGACAGCTGTCTTTCAAGCAGAGCTTCTAGTCATTCTGGAAATGCCTCCATACGACTGGGCCTCATCTCAACAACACACACGCACACTCATTTATTCAGACTCGCGAGCCGCCATTCTCGCTACTCCGAACCGCAGCAACAGACACCTCTTGGTCGCTCAAATGCATAACATCATTCACCACATCCGTCCGGAACCGTGGATATCGCGTGGGTCGAGAGCCACACAGGCATCATAGGCAACGAAACCGCGGACACAGCCGCAAAGAGGGCAGATAAATTGCGCAACGGCCCGGATTACACACACCATCTCACACATCAGAAATACTCAAAATGCTTCAACCTGGAAATCCAGATCCAGAGCCGCAAGGACAATACACGAAACAGCACTTGCCTACAATCACTCATATAAAAAGGCTACACTCATTCGCCGACATCACACTCACACTGACTCAAGCACCCAGCGGACATTCCTACATCAAACACTATTCGTACAGGTTACAAATTGTCGATGTCGATACTTGCCCTTGTGATGGGTCAACGCCTCACACGATGGACCACTTACCAGAGGACTGTCCCCGATTTGCTGGGTACAGACATGACCACCAGATCCTCTGATAAAACCTCAGCGTGAACTCGTTCAGGGTGGGGTATCTTCTGAATCACGGGCAAGCCGTAAAATCCTTCTTTGAGCTTGTCCGTCCTGACAGCTCAATGAAGGATTTTAGGAGCTGCAGGCTCAAACAATTCAATGGCATGTACCAGTTGTAAACAATTTTAGACTGGCTTTTACAAATTTTGTGTGTATTTTATGTAATTAGAATTTTTTTGTGTTTGTATTTTGTATATCCTATCTTATATGTATTAATATAATATATAAAAAAACAAAAATATACTCTTAGCTCAAAATTATTTTTGAATTAAATTTCCTAGTCGATTGTCATTATGTATTTCGTCTTTAATTATAATTCTGTATTCTTTTTAATTTATATTTTTATTATTTATTTTATAATTCATTTATAATTCTCCATGATATTATAAATTCATACTCGTACCCCGGTAGGCTGGACCTGTGAAATATTGTATCGAACCTCAAAACCCGCTAGTTTTGTTTTTTGTTTGTTTGTAGCTTTGTTTTTTGTTGGCAGGGTCCACCTGCCAAACATCAGCAGTCACTTTACACAAACCCGTCTCGTAAAAATAACATCATAAAAAGAAGAATCTGCAGGCTACACATCTTGAAAAAAGAAACTAAAATTTTAGAGTAACAACCTATCTGTGTTGAGTTTTTTTTATAATGTGTGAAAGTTTTGACGCGTGTGTGCATACGTGTGTCTGTTTGGGACTTTGCATGTGTACGTGTATATGTGTTAGTGAGCAAGACAGATAATCATGTGAAGAATTTAGTATTTGACCAGTTCTTTTGCACACTAACAATATGAACTTTAACGCCTGGCGTGAAGATATCGAAGATATCACAAGTTTTCATAAAAGTGAGATATGTGGGTTAGTTTCTTTGGTAATATTTTTACTGACTGTTCAAATACGGTGGACTAATGAGTTATAAGTGAAACAACCTAGTCACCGCTATATGAGAATGGTCTGCGTGAAATATAGGCGACTATGTTTTAGTCTTCTTACTCGACCGGAAGTAACTCAATGTTTTTCAAGAGTATGTATATTTCTGTGTTGCCAACACACACAGCCTGAATGGCTTGATGACGTGTCGTTAGGTTGGTTTCGATAGCGCTAGTGGCACTGGGCCCATTAAAAAATATTTGAAGCAGGCTGTTTCCGGTTTTCCACGTCGTTGTTATGTATTGAAAGAGGATTGAGGAGGAAAACGAGAAGTCTGTTATGCCGCCCCCATTAACATACGAACAATACTCGAAATGCGGGAATAGATAATGTGTTGAAGTTATACTTCTTTTAGCGCGTTAGGAAAAATTGATGAGAGTAAGCTTTTAAGATGGGCGAGCACACCGTCATGAAAAATCAACACCCTGAGGTTGGCCATAATAAATATTTTAGTTTTTCAAAAAAGTTACCAAAGTGCGTTATAATTAAACTTTAAATGTATTAAATATACCTTTTATCTATTGTTAGTTACGTTTTTTTTTCTTCAGACATAATAATATTCTAAGATAAGCTCTCACACTACGGATATGAACCCGGGATCTTATTCGTACGCGGTGTGCGTGTTGTCATTCTGTCAGTCATGACGTACGGACTGTTCGAGGTTTGTATGTATTATAAAATATTATGTTATCCTAGTATCTACATTATGTTATCTTAGTATATTTTATTTATTTCAATTTACATTTATTGCACTTACAGTAGAAACAAGGCGCACAACAAACACATCACAACAAACATCACACAGAAAGAAGTTCATATTGAACATGAACTCCTCCCAATTTTCCTAGGTTTGTTGTCTTGATTCTTAGAATCGTGTTAATGTAACGTCCCGTGTATAAATTTTTACTTCGTGTCGTAGATATTTGTTATACTCATAGTAATTGTAATTATGTCCTGTGATGTGTACACATTTGTTGGTTGATGTACTGTGTTAAATGTTTGTTTGTTGTGCGCCTTGTAAAACAGTTACGATGAAGAATGATTAACAGCTGTAAAATATTATATCGATTAAAGTACAATTTGATAGCGCGACATGACACAAGTAATGAATTATATGGCTGATAAACTTCATGTTGAAGTTTATTGTGCTATATTTAATTCTTTGTTACGAGCCGAGACATCTTGATCTTTGTAATGTTACTAGCTGACCCGGCGAACGTTACTTTACAATATAAATGACTTCTATGTATTATCACTTCATCATTATCATCATTATCAGCCCTTATCGGACAGCTCACTGTTGGACATAGGCCTCTCTCAGTAAAAGCCAGGACGATCGATCTTCTGCTACTCGCATCCATCCCGGACCGGCTACTGCACGGAGATCATCCTCCCACACAGTAAACGGTCTTTCCGTTTTCCTAAACGCGGCCTCCACTCCAGAACCTGACTGGTCCATCTGCCATCTGTTCTTCTGAGTGGGTGACCAGCCCATTGCCACTTCAGCGAGCCTAGTCGTCGCATGATATTGGATACTTTAGTTCTCTGCCTTACAACTTCGTTACGAATTCTATCGGATAGAGAAACACCCAACACAGCACGTTCAATAGCCCGCTGAGCTACCGCCAGCTTGCGGACCAGCCCTAAATTAAGGGGCCATGTTTCGGCCCTGTAGGTCATCGCTTAGGGGTACGGAATATAAATAGTTGCCAATTCTCTGACCCACTGAATGTGCGTATAAAATTTCGTAAAAATCGGTAAAGACGTTTCGGAGGAGCAAGGGAACTAACATTGTGTGTGAGATTATATATATATATATATATATATATATATATATATATAAGATAAGGGGGCGAACGAGTAATCGGTATCCCTTGTAGACTAATGATGTCCGTAAACATCAGCATTATTTAGCTATATACATGCGAAAGGCAAGAAGTTGCATTAGTGAGTTTCCATTGGCACTCCGATGGGCCACAGCTTAGCTGTTATTTTGGGACGTTATTGAGTGAGCGGAATAAGGCCAACATATAGGGGACGAACTCGAAGACGACTCCCGCAGTCCATAGACGTCCGCAAGACTAGACGTCTTCCAGATGTGCTGACGATTTATGAGAAATGAGTGTGCTGTTTTCTTGGATCATCTATAAAATGTCATTGTGGGTGCCGTTGTCGATTCTGGCGACAGGACTTCCAGTGGTGGGATGGAGAGGTGGGCCAAGCCCGTTGTTACCTTAGCAGTGTCGACCAGGGCGGGCGGCAGCTCCGACAGGGGCAGGTGGGTCTTGATGAAGCGCGGAGATGGCATCGTGTGCACGTCGCTGAAGTCGAACTCCGTGGGTCTGTGGCCGGAGTGTGCCGGAGCCTTCTGAACCTCCGCGCGTTGAGTTGAATGCCTACAAAATGTTTATTTCATCAACATATACAACTTGAATTGTAAAGGATTTGTTTTTTTTTTTTGGGACACGGTACGTAATGGTCCTATATAACCAGTGAAACCACAATAAAAAGAAAATATTGATTGTCTACACAATAAGCTGCACCGTATTTAGGGTCGCTATTCTCAAGAAAGATGTACACCGCATGAAATCGATAGAAACTCGCGCTCCAGAAATCCAAGACCCCTGGCACGTCAGCGATGCGGGCAAGTGGCGGCCACCCGGCCGCTCGGTCTAGGTAACACTAGTAATTCCGAAGACTTATTACATTAGATAAGAGTTTAGGGTCAAGTTCTAGGTACCTATTTTTTACATATTCGGAAACAGAATTGAGTACTGAATGGGCTCTGTTATTTTGTATAGTGTATTACAAAACACTCTTTGTGTTAAAACATCTGATGGCAGCTAGACAAGCAAATATCTACCTTCTTAATTGTGAAATATTTAAGGTAAGGTCATGTGTAGGTCGACCATGAACCATGGTAAGGTAGTAGCTGGACCCGAACGAATGCGAAAAGAAAGAGATCAACGGTCTCTTTGTGTATGTGTTAAAGCGTGATTGGATATTTACGACTAGCATCACCCCGCGTAACTTCGGTCCTACTAGTGGAAGCGTCATGGCATATAGCCTCCCTCGACAAATAGACTATTCAACACAAAAGTACTTTTTTTTAATTCGGGCCAGTAGTTCCTTAGATAGATAATCATGTTAGGCAAACTGGCTCAATTTACCTGTAATGCTAAAATGTCATAAAAGTAAAACTCACTCGATGTAGGCATATCTGGCGGAGAGAGGTCGGCCAGCTGCTGCCTCGTAGTTCAGATCATTGGCGATCAGCCACGCCAGCTCTTGAAGCCAGGTTGTACCTGCAAGTACACAACTTGACAAACGTTTGTTTCCTTTTCCAGACAAACGAACAGTTGGAGCCTGCAGATGCCCATAGAGGGCAGTGGTGATGCTTTGCTATCTTTTACCGTGTCCTGGAGGGGAGAAGGCAGGCAACTCCCAAGGGACCAAGGGACTCTCACCAACCCCAGGAAATGCGACAGCATAGCTGTTATTCCCCGTCACCTGCCAGCATGCTGCAATTGCGCTTCATGTACCCTAAACTTATTTTGTCGAACTGCTAGGTACCCTACTGATATAGTTAAATAGTGGATCTGATCTGGCTTCGCTCATCACTCATTACTAACTAATCCTTCCTCGGAAATGAAAATTCGTTCTGTAGATGATGGCCATGATTCAGTAGACCTACAATGGATTGGGTTACAGTTTGGCACATACATTACAATGCGGTATAACATAAAAAAACTTTTATGACGAAAAAAATGATTGGTAGCCTTGGATTTTACGAGGGTGAGACACCGGGCTCAGACATTAAATTTACCCCACCAAAGATAAAATAAGATAGAAGTGTATCTAAATATATATCCACTACTCATAATTTTTTTATCTTAACTTTTAGAAAGAGATCTTTCACACAATTTTGCTAACATTAAGTTCAGTTGTTTACTTCTTGTTATGTTTCGGGTCAGTCTAATTTGTTGAGAATAATAATATCCGTGGATTTATCACACCAGGTCAGCCTTGTAATGTGTAAGTACCGTAAGGACGTGCGTTACAGGACAATGCTGAACATTTAATCTTGTATATATAATTCTCGTGTCACAATGTTAGCTACCTTACTCCTTCGAAAGGCCTTTACCGATTTTTACTAAATTTCATATGCATGTTCAGTGTGTCTGAGAATCAGCTACTATCAGTTTTTCATGCCCCTAAGTTATGAGGTTGTTCACCCAACCCAACAAGACAAACTTTGTCGGGTCAATTTGTATATGTTTACATTTAAGAAATCTTTAATATACATAATACGCATATAAACATCCCTAAGCTAGGCGGGATTCGAACCCGCGACCTCTGGCGTAACACATAGACTAACTGTTATGTTGATAGCTGATTCTGCAAGTCGTCGAATTCAGCTACAATGATTGCCATAAATCGTTTATCGATGATTCATGTGGCGACTAATTCACGCCGTGAATCATACCGCGCATACGTAGCCGATGGGAAAGTAGAGTGATAACGCTCAAGTACCCGTGTACTCTCGCCGGCAGTGTACCGGCAGTGTACTGGTAATGTACTGGTATGTATATTTTAATATTTATTTACAACTTTAGGCGCTGTACCCCCTTAATGGCCCATTGGAAAGGCGGGCAAAGCATCGTCATATTATTATAACGTATGCTAATGGGCGCCGGTAGTAGTAAAAAGTACAAGGAAAATATAGTTTAAGGAAAAGCTTTTTAATTAAAGTTTCAGCGTAATCGGTTGAAGATTACTACTTTAAAATTTTGTTCAAACACTCCACCCGAAGAAACATACTTACATATATACGTACGTTGCAAGTTAATTAAGAGCTTTTATAAATGCTCCTATTACTCCTTTGCTCCCATATACTATAAAACACACTTATTCAAAAACAGGCTAAGTACACTTGTTTTTACTGTTTTGCAGCTGAATTGCGGGCACGAACTGGGAGGTACCTCTCACTCAGTCATTACTTTAGTAGTTGATAATTGAAAAAAAAAAATTGCTAGTCTGCACGCCACATGCATACAAAACACCATCAAACTGTGTCCAGGGCATAGCCATAAAAGCGTCACAGATAAATGGACAGGCTTTCGCACTCATAACAGTAGTATGGATTATAGTTTATCAGTCGTGGCTAATTACTGTGTACTGGTACTCCAAAACAAGATATGCTTATGATATATCAAAACCAAAACATGACATAACAATGTTCATACAAAACCAAACCAAAAAAAAAGCTTTTTTTAAACAAGACCAAACGTATCCATTGTCACAGGTGGACGGTCCACCCGTGACCATGGTTGCTGTGTAGCTTCTGAAACGTCGGGCTACCTAAATAATTTAATAAACCGCGATAAAATCCGTAAAAGTAGTTTCATTGTAAATTCTTACGTTATTTGATTGAATGCCCTTCCACACACTGTACCTGATCTGGAAAAGGCGACCACCCACACATCATCGGATCGCACCTCCAGGTTGTAGATGTCTGCGGCGTGGTCCTTGTAGCCGGCCGTGTGTAGGTACCCAGCAGGGCCCACTCTCACGAACGGGCGGACGTAGTCTGAAACGAAAGTATCTAAAACTGATGAGATGAGACTTTAAAAATCATTTAATGTTAATCATTTTAGGTGTTCCAAATCATTTAATGTACGTATTACAGGTGAAAATGTATTTATAAAAGTCATAACAATAAATTATGTCAATAATGTCAAAAAGCTTTCGCCCATCTGCGAGCGACCATTTGCACTATCTCCGGGCTGCACCCCCGGGGAGAAGACATACTAATAGTAATCTCCAGAGGATTAATATGGATTGTCTGTAAGGATCGTGATATGTCGCGCTCCGTTCGCTCTACGTATCCCATTACGATACCGGCGAGTGTGGGTGTGTCTGTAATTAAGGAACTAGTGCGTGAGTGCGTGCGTGCGTGCGTGTTGTGTGTGTGTGTGTGTGTGTGTGTGTGTGTGTGTGTGTGTGTGTGTGTGTCTCTTCTTCTCAGACGGGTACAAAGAGCATTCTCGCTTCAATTGCTTTCGCCCCAGGTGTGTCAGTTCACCCCTGTCTACTGAAGCCGACCACCCGGCTTGAATCATGGTGCGGGCTCTCCTTTCATCCTAACCTATAGTCCACAGGCCACTCACAAGCTCCCCATGGATTATAATTTCCCGTTACAACGAACTCTTCACTTACCAGTGGACTGCTAAAGTCTGAGTGGTGATATAAGATGCATATAAGACATTGCTTACACGTCTCAGTTTAGTTAGAGTTGGTTCCTCGGGCTGCAGGAAGTTAGATTAGGCGCTGGGTGCCGCTCGGTGTGAGTGGGGGCGCAGTTTATGATCCAATATTACCGAACTGTGCCGTCGAGCGCTTGGTATGTTACCTCAACTTGGTCCGTATAGTAGTTTACGATACTTTAGTCAATATTGTAGCTATTCCACTGCATCCAAGTCTAAAGCATGTTCAACAGACCGTGAGAATTCGAACCCTGTACGGTTCGAATTCTGCGTCTGGCCAAATAGTGTTATTGGGATTTTTCAATATATCAACAGTCTGAAATTAGAATTTGGTGGTGTTACAGCCTGTGTTGCGGATAGCACGTCCTTGGTTTGCTTTGCTTGATAGTATATGAATCTAAACATGGGTATATTTATCTTTTATTCACATTTTCTTTTTAGGTATTTATACTATCATCATCATCAGCCGGACGACGTTTACCGCTGGACATAGGCTTCGCCCACGGAGCGGGTCAGGGTCACGAGCCTCTTGCATCCAGCGGCTCCCCGCCACCTTAACCAAGTCGTCAGTCCATCGGGTAGGAGGCCGTCCGACACTCCATATTCCGGAGACAAAAATACACTATATTTTACTTAATTGAATTTGTTACCTAACAATATAAACAAACTAGGATGATATGTATGATAGAACTGACGTCTTGGTGTAAGCGGGCAGCTATGTCGTCTAACCTTTACCAATAGGTATACTTTGTATTACTTTACTGATAATGTCGTCATAGACGCATTTCGGCACCGGCGGCCATCACTACAGGGCCTCGCTAACTGCGCAGGACATGCTATAGTTGTCCTGTCGCTGACAGATCCGGGATGCTCCACCGCGGCGGCTGAAGGCTCTCGCAGCAGCTTTCATCGCTGCCAGCACGGCACGGGCCGAGTCCGAGACACCCTTCCGGTCCACCCGGGCCCCGTTGGACGGTGAATAAAGTATTTTCCCCGTTTTAAAAGAGGGACAGATTATAGTGCACAAGTATGTGCGCACACACAAGTGCACACACTTGTTCCCTCTTTCTGCTAAACCGATGAGACGGCAGGCTGACACGACCGGAGATAAATCCCGCACAGGACCGACGGATTTATGTGCTCTTCGAGACACAGGGGGTGTAACATTTACTGACTTCGGATTTTTGAACATTTTGGTCCGACCAGGTACTCGAACCCAGGACCGCACGACTGTGGAATATGCTAATCATTAGACCACGAGGCAGTCAATATAAAGGAGAATATAATAAATATGCTTCTAATTTCGGTGGGCATTTATAAGTGTTCATTCACTGGCATTTTAAAATAAATTATCGAAAGCAAATAGTAAGAAGACGTGTCATATTGCATTGTAGCTGTATTATGCAGGCACGACCGGGGAGGTAGCGTGGTGTTATAACCACTGTAAAGTGACTGCTACCTATGTAGTCGGGTTTCGTGCAGTTTGTAAGTATCCGGTGGCCCATTGGAGGGGAGGACAAAGGAGGGCGAGGAGTCTGTATGAAAATGTGGATGTCTATGGGTGTCGGTAGTCGTCAAAAGGCACTGATTTCTCGTTTGCGCCTTTACTATAAAAAAAATAAACAATAACTTCACAAATTTCCGTTTTTTAAGAAAAGGATCGAAAATGCTTTATATCCTGCAAATATTATAAATGCGAGAATTTATTGTACACGTGTGTCTTTATCCTTCACTATCTAAAAACTACTGAATCCATATCCAATTGTGTAGTGTTTTTTATATTTTGTGTTGAAAATCTGGGATAACATAAAAATGATTTTATCCCGTAACAAAAGTAATGATTGTCTTGTTGAATCGCTAGTCTTATAAAATTTATAAAAATAATTACTTCATTTCTTTATTTGTGGATACAAGTTCAGGTGCATTAATGTTTCTCATGTTGTATTAGTAATATGCCATTGGATCATACGCATACACACTTCGCCTCGGAGCTCAGTGGGTCCTGTATGTGTGGGAACTAGTATCTGCCCGCACAAACAACGCCCTGACTATATGTAACATGTTATCAGACTTTTTAGTTAATGATTTTTACCGTACCTTTATAATATTTCTTAGCCAGCTGCTCCTCTGCTTCTGTGACATTTTTTATTTCTTCGGGGAACGGAATCTGCGCCATGACTTTGCACAGCAACGCCAGCAATATTACTGCAAAATAAAAAAAAATATATTGTTGTAAAAATTCTAGTAGCAATATTACTGAAAAATAAAAAAAATATATTGTTGTAAAAATTCTAGTAGCATTATTACTGAAAAATAAAAAAAATATATTGTTGTAAAAATTCTAGTAGCATTATTACTGAAAAATAAAAAAAATGGCAAAAAGGCTCCATTAGCGTCATGATCGTGTCCGTCATCACTTGCCTAGCAGACACCGACGCTCATAGACGGGATCATGTCCTCTGTTTTGGGGATTTATATGAGCGAGATTAGCCACACATACTAGGTGAGTTGGTTACTGGATAGCGTTACCATAGAGGAGCCTTACACTAGAAACAGAACCATAAGTATTCGAGTACTTTCTGCTACGAGTACATTTCTTTTTAGCCAAATCTTACAAGTAGCCATTGATTTTCCAGTACATTCTCGAATCAATAACAACATCATCATGCCTAATCTCGAGAGGCAGGCAGGGAGACCCTACTGCCATAAGACACGATCCTCACATGCCAGTCTTGTCTTGTCTTTGTAGAACTTACTCCACATTCCCATCAACTTAGCGAATACATAACACAGTTTTCGAATGTGAGTTGATGTTGAAATCACAAAAGATATCCGGTCAGGGGTATGTTCCACATATGCCTGGCGCGCGGCCAGGACATAATATTCTGTACAGGAGACGCGCGTTGTAAGCATGACGTCAGTTTGTGTCACAAGCCTGTAATGGCGATTATGCTTGAACTAACGAGACATTCGCATGCTATGTAACGAACCGGATTACAGCACAACGCTACTGAAACTATACACGGGAAAGTTTGAATGTTTTTTTTTAATATTTCGCTTGCCATGTACGGTTGTTATTCTCTCACGAAGTACTGCTGAACAAGACGAATGAAAATAAGCGTAGACACAGGTAACGATTTGGAAAATCATGAAGTTATTTTTGGGCAACCTTATGGTCTACCAATTTTTTTTACGTGACCAAAATCCAAAAAAATGATGGTTCCCTCGGGAATCTAGTATGCGATATAAACCGACGGGCACAGCTGGTTATGCAAAAATGTCTTTTAAGAATATATTAAAATTCCTTAATTTAGGGTGAGACATAAGTTGTACAAATCCTATAATTTGTAATTAGGCTTGGCTCTAAGCGTCTGAAAAGATGATAATACCTCGAGATGTAATGTCAATATCATGGTCGCTCACATGAAACTGGCGTAAAAGACCCGACTGCTTGTTTGTCCCCCTATAGTATAAAAACACACACATTCATCATCATTATCAGCCCTGATCGGTCGTCGCTGGACATGGGCTTCTTTCAATGAACGCCAAGACGACCGACCTCCTGCTACTCGCATCCATCCCGGACCGGCCCCTGCACTGAGATTGTCTTCCCACCTGGTAAACGTCGACCAACAAACACTTCGTTTTCTTAAACGCTGTAGCAATTAAATTTGGCTACTTAAATATTTTATCTGTCATCTTTGACTGTAAGGCTCTATGTTCGCTGTGTTTGAGAAATGTCAGTCTTTTTCCTTTTGGTGGTGGTGAGGATGAATATACTCGCGATGGCTGATGCTATCTGCCATCGCCAAATCATAATTAAATAGTATCTTTTCTCTTTCGTCGGGTACCTATATATTCGTGATATGAAGTATGTCAAATATGTAACGATCCACGGAATAATTTATATAAAAGGGTGAGTTCATGATTTCTTACCGACGCCATGTTTCACATCTTATTAATATCTTTGTTAATGTTAAAATGTGTTAATTCTCTTATGTGTGCATTGTAATAGCAGTATTTACATGATCTGTATGGCCATTAATTTGATAGACCGTACCAATAATGTTTTAGTTTGAATAATATATGCCACGTGTGAAAGTTTCATGTTAAATTCTATTTAATTGTAACAGAGTTCATATCTTTGCTGATTTTAGTTGGCTCATGAAGCCAAGAGAATGGGACGGAATCTTATATTTGTGTGTTCCTTTTCGGAGGTCTACTCATTTTTTCTTTTTGTTTATTAAACATTGTATATTTCAAATATTGAATATAAGGAATGAAGAACAATCCGTGAAAATTAGTGGTTATGGAACAATAATTATATATATAAAGTACCATCCAAGTTGCAGCCGGGAGCCTCGGACAGCTGCCAGATAAGACTTCATACCATCACTATTTCTAATCAACATCAAAAACAGTTTTAATTCCATTGTTGTTCTTGTACTATTTTAAGTCGGTCCTGGATTCTGAATGTGGAAAGACCATCAATTGAACAAATGTATCTAAAAGTTAAACTAAATCCTAATTGTCTCTTTAACCTCATGTGAACTCCTTTTATAGAATCTTATAGAATAGAATAAATTGTGACAACGCGGGCTCCACTAAAGCACACACATTATAAATTCGTTTTATTTTGATATGCAATCAGTTCGCTATCAGCAGCCACTGCGCGGTCCACTGAGGTCGTTTCACAGTCACTAGCACAACATGTCAACTAACATCAAAAAGTATCATTCATCGATCACTTAGCAATCGTTGCGAGGTGCAGGAAAACATCTTAAATCTTTATGGTCAGATGGTATAAATGAAGGGGTGGCATGGAGGGAATGGCCACGCATCTGCATGACTATAATGCATCCGTCAATGAACGGATGCGGGCTCCGATTTATTCGCTCACCTCACTATACTATATACTATAAAACACATACCCAATGTAATTACGATCCAATTTACATGTCCTCAAGTGTAATTGTCAAGGAAGACTATATCAGTGGCGTCACTCTGCGCGAGCAGAGCGAAGAGGCGAATGTTAAATAAGTTGGAACTGGTTTCCGTGTCCGCGGACTATGAGAGCCTGCGCGAGATCAAGAACTTATTATTTATATTATAAAAAGGCCAAACGAGCGGGCATAATTAACAAAGTGCCAATTAACAAGTGCCAGTTAGCGCTGATGATAATACACCCCCATCCCCTCTTCCCCTAGTGACGTCGACGTTTTAACGTACAGACGACGCATGTCATAATTTCTACGTACAAACGTTTCTGACAAGTCGCTCGTCGTCGTCGGGGAAGGGAAGACGTAAAAAAATACAATATTCTAGTGACTAGTGATGGGAAATGTAGGTAGAGCCCGTCGATAGTATATTGTATGATGTTTGATTTTTGTTATACTGTGTCTGTTCATTCTATAATTCCTCTATATGGCCGTTTTTAACGAGTGAATTGTAAATACTTGGACTTATTTTTCAAGACCGGCGGCCTTGTCACAATTTATTTTATACTATTATAACGTCGAAGCCCAGTAGACTATTCACAAGACGCATGAAAATAGCAGATAGCAATGCATCATTCACTGCTTCTTACTAACTAATCTATACTAATCGCCTTAATCTCTCTTTAGCAATACTATAAAGAGGAAAAGGAAACATTTGATTGTTAGTTCGCATTGAATAGGCAACGAAATTGCTGGACCGATATGAAAACTTCTTATATCATTAGAACAGCTTTAAAAACGATGAACACAGGGTATATACCATTTTCTAAAACGATTTGATCGTTGTGAAATCATTATGTAACCAAATGTGAAAAATTACCAAAGTAAATCTTTATTTAGCTGCAGAAATATAGACGACGAGCTGTCCCGGCAGACGTTGTTATCTCATAAATTTAATTATTTTTCATTGTAACATGTAATGTTTAACAGTTTTTATATTTTGGTAACGTTCAATGAATTTTTGCCATATTTCGTGAAATATCCTTACGAAGCTGGGATGGACTGCACGGCCAGTCTTAAAATAAACATAAAAAAAAAAGAAAATATTATTACGCAGATATGATTAATACGCAGTTGCTGAATTGAATTTAATAATCTCATATTAATCAATGTTGTTCCATCGATTAAGTAATTAAATTATTTATATAATTGGAAATCGACACTCAAGCCTAGAAATTATTCAATAAAATTCGGTAACTATTCAAATATTTGTACATATACTTGACATAAAATTTGAGATTTTGCCTATTTTTTGCTGCAGGGGCCACACAAGTTTTCGAAACCTCCTATGTAGATCGATCTGTTGGCCTCTTTCTCTTCCCGAATGTGCCGCCGGAGATTCATAAACCGCGCGAAACGTCGCCAAGTGACAGCTTAGCTGCTACTTGGCGGAGTTATTACGTGAGTAAGAAACCTCCCCGTGTGTGTCTGCAAAATTCATCTAAAATGCAGCATGGCATTACCACTAATAAAAATTTGAGATTATGTTCTCGCTATATATATTCGGCTGCGTAGTTAGCACTTTTAAGGCGGTTGTATGAGCATCAGGTCGTCTAAGCGAGCGAGCTAATGTGAGTCGCTCGGTCCGACCCAATTCCGATGCAATGTAACACGGCTCCTAATAAAACCTCGCTCTCACAATATCGCCTTAAAAGTGATCGGTATCATATCGCTAAACGTACGGTTTATGACTTGCCAGTTATCCATAAGGGGGCTGGATGTAGGCGATACATGTGCATAGCCATTAACCGTGCGGATGTCGGCAGTCATCATATGGCTCTGACTGGTCTATTATTGTAGCCATGTATAAAAGTTGTACCTACAAGATAAAATCTAAAATATTTTTTTCCATCTCTTCTCATGTGCGGGAAAACAGACGGATCAGTCTCCCTACAGCCTCACTAAACAAGAAGGCAGAATGGTATTCGCTAGTACGATGAATGATGATTTGTTCGAGGGTGCCGAAATAAGAATGAAGAACATGTTGCAGAGAAAATACACAGCTCAATGATCAAACACACAGAGCTACTTATCTCCTAAGCAGTGGGCTCAGTCCCGCTAGGTGTTGGTCTCACTCAATTCGCTGTGAAGGGGCTTTCCTGCACTCTTTACAAATTAATTTTTTAGCACTCTAATAACATAGAAATGCATGGTCATTATATTGTAAAGTTTATGCTAAAAAGTTACTTGTTTGTGCTCATTCTTAAATTATATTTTTGGTGTTGAACTGTCTTTATATATAAGTTGTACAAATGCTACAAATTATGTGATAGAAATTTTTTTAATGAATACCGTAGACATAATTTCATATCTCGTTCTTTGACTCATTACAAAAAAACTGTGTGTTTAATGCGTCAGCTCCGGGATGCAACTGGAAGGAACATGATTCCGAAGTGAGAGATAAAGGCTGTAAGCGCAGTTATAATACTAGATAACTCGAACGCAGGTGCACACGATTTTCTAAATATACTTCGCATGCTTTAAACCGTAAACCGTAAATTAAATTAAAAAAAAACCCAAAAAAATAATCGCCTGAAGATTCAAATGCGTTTGACGGCACAACCTAACAAATTATTTTTATCTTATTCTGTTCTCAGATGTTCCTATTCGGCAGGGGCGGCAACACAACTCAGGCTCAGGAGAAACAGCAGCACGTGGAAACTTTATTCGAATTTGAAAACCCTTAAGCGTTGGAACCAAAGTTTCATTAGATCATAACTCGTGGCCCAGTGGTAAACTTTTCCAACCTCAGATCGACGGGTCTGAGTTGAAGAAGTAAGCACTTTGTTGCACGCAGTAATGGGTTTCATCAATTGGTATTATTTCCGTGCATAGATACTGTTACGCGCAGTTAGCCAACTGAAAAAGACCAGCCGGTCTCTATAGAGACGACCGACGTAGGCGAAATTTAGCTGGAAAGACACTGTAGGACCACAATTTTGTACTCAGTTCAATTCGTTGTAGGCAAATCTATTAATGTATACACAACATAATGTGTTATTACAAATTAAATAGACGCAATCAATATCAATTGATGTGCATAATTTCAATTCCCCCAGTAAATTTATTTCTAAAATATCAAAAATTATGCTGATGACCTTCGGAATGTTTGAAACTACATTTGACATGCACTTAACCGGCCTGGGTGTTCATTTGATATGTAGATATCTCGCGTCTGTCCGACATTCGGTCTTCACAGAGCTTTTTATTTCTATACTAAATATTAAAGAGGAAACATTTGATTGTTTGTTTGCATTGAATATGCTCCGGAACTGCTGGGCCGAAAAAGATATGAATCCGCTATTTCAATCCCTCTGGAGTTGAATGTCTAAAATAATTTCTTAGTGCTCACTTACATAATGGAAAGGAACCTCAGAATTTTGTGTTTCTAGGTTCAGTAGCTTCGGCTGCGCGTTGTCTGTCAGTCAGTCTAGTCAGTTTATACACCAATGCATATATATATTATCGTCAAGTTTCATCAAAATCTGTTCAGTAGTTATGGCGTGATTGACTAACAAAGAAGCATACAACCATCATTAATAATGTTTCTAAGAGGGTAATTGTTAACAACCAGACGGGGCTTAGTAACGAACGCTCACAAGCAGCACAAACTGAATGCATTGGCCTCCCCAACCCCCCCTACCCACAGTGAGTCATTCGTACAGCCCCATACCGTGATACCATAACCACTTCACTGTAGTGCTATGTGAGAGGTACCTCCCCGGTCGTATCAATTTTAGTAAGCAGCCTCGCCGAATTTCAGCTGGATTGGGAGACTCCTCGCTTAAGTGATACCGCCTCAAAGCAACGTTACCTTCATGGTTAGTGCGTATATGACTTTCTGGTAACTCACTGTAGGGGAGGTGGGCCACACGAATGCAACACAATTATGCGAATATTTCACTTATATTATAAAAAATATCTCTAGCTAAAGTTCCAGGCGCCACAATACGTAGGGTGAACAGAATATGACAAGTAAAATAATAATTACCAGGAAGTGAAACTGAGTCCGCCCGCAGTCTGTGGAATGGTGCAAGACACTAGCTTGTAAATATGTGGACAGGATGCGTAGTGAAGATAAAACTAGTTGTCGATACTTCGCATTTGTCGATATTCTTTCCGAGTCGATATTTTATAATAGAATAGATTATATAAATATAATTTTTATACAATTTTTTCTGTAGAATGCCATAAGCTATAAAAAATACGATAATTTCGGTTATGCATCATCAGGTACACAATAAACTATATATGAATACATATATGTGTTTCTAATCAAATAAATGTGTTTTCTTTCTTTCTTTGTTTCTTATACTTGTATGTATATGACCGATTTCGATCATCTATTCGATTTAATTCGATTCGATCGACCCAAAAAAATTTACCAATAAGGGGGAAGCGGTCCCCCTCCGACTGTAGTGGGACAACGCGCACACGATGCCGTTTAAGTCGCGGTGTCGTGGGTAAAGATAATTTAGCTCGTTTAATGTTTGGCCTATGTGAGGAGGCCGGCCTCCTCACCCACCCCCTTGACGGGAGGGGTTGATTTGCGCTACAAGTCAGCTAAAGCCGTGTACTTGATTTATTTATTACTACAGTCGCGTCATTTTCAAAGCACACGGCGCAAGTGTAGCACAGGAACACAGAAAATTTATAATTCACATAAAATGTAATTATTATCTCAAGAGCCAGCGGTGGGACCTATATATATATATATATATATATGTATTTTCAATACGCCTTAACAGGCCGAACAAACTGCCATATAGCTAATGTACGCACAACACTATTGTGGGTTTATGATTGATATTATAATATATGTATATATATATTAACATAATTGAATTGCGAACATTATACTAGAACTATTATAGAAGATAGAAGTATTCGGCTCTTTTATAAAAATATTAATTTGGGTACAATTTAAACTCTGGTCTGATAAATTTATACCAATATTATAATGAGCATGATTATTAGGAGGGTTACGTGACAGTGTAAACTGTCACACAGATGCTTAAGTATTTAGTAATACAGTACCGCGCTGTAAGGCGCAGCGTGAGGGCGCGCGTGTCGCCCCTGCCCATGTGATTCGCCCATGCCGAATTCAGGCCACCGCTATAGGTACATGTATTGTACTTATAGCAGTGACCTGAATTATACATGCGCTGTTCCTGGCGTGACCTAGCTTGACACAACGCACATCGCACTGAGGAACACAACAGGGGGCAGGAGGGTCACGCAACGGCACAGTAATTATGTGGATATTAATGGGCTTCGTAAAGAGGCTCTCGTCACTAAGGCAGCGGACTAGAATCCCAACTGCATTACAGACGTGAGGCGTCATCCCAGATACCTGATCGGCAAAGTCGATCAAATCACGACAATTGTAACACAACAAAACAAAACGCAGATACAACGCCACAGTCGCGGTGCAATTACACTAAACCCCGTGCGAGGGATTCGGGCGCTGACTATATGATTCAATCCATAATCACCACACCATGACAGACAACAGCACACACATTCGATTCCGAAGAGTCAGAGGATGCTTCCAGTACCTTACGCGATTTGCTATCGAGCTCAAATGAAACCGGTTACGTTATCATCCCAGGACCTGTACTGCTGCTGTTCCGGTTTTACGTGTTGGCATTCCAACGGCCTGCGCTCCTGTCGCACGCATGCGATATAAGCGCGTTACTAACACTTCGTGGGTGCTGTATTATTTTATTAACCAACGAATTCCGAGCGTTGACGATGTATGACGACGCGCGGATAAGCCCTCGTGGGTTTTTGATACACCGTCACTATATTGTAACTGTTATTTAATGTGATTTTTTAATAAATAAAAACAAAAAGTACACAAGCGCTGTCCTTATAGATGGGCCCTGTGCATAGGAGACGGCCTGTTTTATAGGTTCATATGAAAGTTTTGATTGGCCTAACGGGAACTTTTAGTAGCAAATAAATTACAAATTTTGCAGATCCATTTACACATTTATTTTACCAATATTTACACATTATAGAAGCTGTTTATCAATGGACAAAACTATATCTACTCAATGGATTTAATTGCGAATCACTCACGAAGGAAGGCTTCTACGTACAATTTCTTAACGTAACCATTTGGCCCCTGATATGCACAGAAGGCGGAGAGGCTGGTGGTTAATACAGATCATGTAAGTATCGACTAGTTGGCACTATAATAGTAACCTGTGAAATCATCTCTTAAATATTTCTTGAGCAATACTCACTGAAATGTATTATAACAAAAAATATGGCACCCATATTATAGTACACCGTCACGTGACTTTGGATTAATTAAAAATAGACTACTCCCACTGTACATGAAGTAATATTACTCGGTTACACTTTTGAGATGATCAGAACAATGCAAATGATCGTCTAAGGTGGCGGATGCTGCGGATTGGAACGCGCCACGGACCGATATGAATATTTAATTATAATAAAACCGGCCTGGTGTGAGTCGGATTCGTATGCGGGAGGGTTCCGTATGAACGGTATGTGCATACTTTGCAACTTATACAAGTACACAAACTTATATTTGCCCTCATTTTGTAAAATAGTATGAACTATAAATATAAGTTTATAATGTTATTTTCACATTTCATACTGATATTGTAAGTAGGAAACATTTCATTATTTTTGCATTGAATAGGCGAAACTACTACACTGATTTTGAAAGATACTTTCAACATTAGAATTTTACATTGTCTTTAATGGACATAGGCTATATAGCATTTTTTAAAACGTTAGAGATCAGTATGAGAACCTGGGTAATGCGATCAAAGGTGCGAATAAAACTTAAACTAAACGTCTATAGGTGTAGAAATTATTGACAACTAGCTCAACCTACAGGCATTCTACGTCATAAATTATTGACAACTAGCTCAACCTACAGGCATTGTACGTCATAAATTGAATTGAGTTGTCAGGTAACGTGTAACGTACACATTATCCACGCGAATCATTAGCAAGTCCGTCCCGGTGTAGTTATGATTTTTATATTTTTGGATTTATTCATCTATTTGTACTGTTCTTTGTCCAAATTTAGTACCTTGTCTCAATGCGATGTCATAAAAATACGTGAACTGACGCATATATCTTTTGATCACGTTGATTTAGAAGTTGTTTTTTTTCTTTACTACAACGGAATGTAGTCCTTAGTATTTATCGAATGATTTAATTCAAATTGATCCTTCCAAATGTTGCCGCGGAAAGTTCTGGGCAGTGGTACAGACAGACGTACAAACGGTCAGACAGACGTACAAACGGTCGGACAGACGTACCGACGATCAGACAGACGTACAGACGTACAGACGTACAGACAGACGTACACAGGGTCACAAAGGCATACAGAAGGACCTACAGACGTTGACGGTCGACAGACGTTCAGACAGTCAGACAGACGTACAGACGGTCAGACAGACATACAGACGGTCCGAAAGGCGTACAGAGCGATAGACAGACGTACATATAGGCCGATAGACAGGCGTACATATAGACCGATAGATAGATGACCTACAAAGTGATAATATAATGATTCCGTTTTACTTTTTGAGGAATGAACCCTAAACACGATTCAATTTATGTGTACCGCTTCTTTTTGCCTCAAAAGGTCTTGTGATGGAAAAGTCGTTAGACTGTTGTTCGCAAATGTCGCTTAATTTGATTATTTGAACAACTACCATCAGCCCATGACTTCGTCCATGTGGACTACAGCCAAAACCACGAGCATAAGTGAGCGACTGGTACATTGTCAAGTCTGATCAGAATCAATTCTATAGTATTGTGGTGATTGGGTAACAGACATCTAGGGATGTATCCAGGCATATATCCAAACTTTCGCATCTATACTATTAGTAAGATAACATCATTTATAATATAAATTTGATTATGATATAAAATTGATTTGTCATTACCAAGGTCCAAGGCCCAGAGACACACACACACACACACACACACACACACACACGCACGCACGCACGCACGCACGCACGCACGCACGCACGCACGCACGCATGCACGCACGCACGCATACGTGTTGTCTTCCCACCTCAAGTACAATGGGGCACGGGTTACTCACGAACAGCACGAAACGCGACTAACGTCGCTAATTTACGGCGGCACCATGTGCGCCGGACGTACTCCCCTGTCATGTCGCCCCAATTCTGAGGCAACGCAGCACATCACTATATCTTACTAAAAGCAATAATAATAAGCGGGGAGGTAACTATTTTGAGCAGTAACGCTCCAAAAACGTGATTTAAATGGTTTGTGTATTGACGCCGGGCCGCGACAGTAAATTGGACGGAGCGCCTTGTGATGGATGGCACAATGGGAGTTCGTTACCGTCTTGTCGCCGGACAATTAGTTCCACGTCACCCCACCGTTTCGGGGCACCCGTGATTACTCCGTCTCCACGAGTACGGAAATAATCAACATGTTAATGTACCCGATGAGGAAGAAGTTCCTATATTTAAAAAAAAGGCTTTCTGTAAGAGGCAAATGAATGCAGTTTTGGTGAGCAATTATTGACGTCCATAAATATCCGCACAGGGCAATGCGGAGTAGGAATGGTGGATATAAAGCTGATGTTGGTCACTTTTATCGTTTTTCTGTTGAGACCATACTTTGTGCGACAACGCGCCACATAGTTTCAGGCCAGACATAACTTCACGCCTGTGTTATGACACAGAAAGATACTTCTCTAAGCGAGCCAGCCTCCTGCAATGCATCAATGGCAATACCTCTTGAAAAATACGTAAAACTCGCTGTTAAAACTTCACAATGTTGGGATACCGTTTTTTAATTAGAGCCCGGAGACAATTCCACGAGCTGTCATTTGTGTCGCGTCTGACAAAGGTATAAAAACTTCACTATCACTTTTAATTTGTCCTTAAACAGTTCTCAGTCTTAATTAGACATTTCAACTTCTCTGTGATGCAACACGCTTGAGAACAGTTTGTGCTTAGGCTTCCTTTTATTTATGTACTTCATAATTACTTACATAGGTGTTTCAACTTTCTTTTTTTGACTGCTACAGGTTTTTTCTATAGAATAGGGGTCAAACGTGTAATCGGAGCCTTTTTACGACTACTGACGCCCATGAAGGTCCACATAATTACTATGCCGATGCCTCCTTCGCCCCTCCTCGCAATGGACCACCGGCTACTCACAAACCGCTCGGAGCGCAACACAGAAGATGTCACTTTAACGCAGTATTATGTGAGCGAGAGGCACCTCCCGGTCGTACCGGCCCAGTTCCGTTGCATAGGAGGGTGTAGTTGCAAGCACTATGCATGGCACTACCTTCTATGCATTTCTGCAATAGGTAAAAGTAATAAAAATTATGTGCACCAGTTTCGACACATATTTGATTTTTATTCCTTAAGAACGAAGGAATGATACTGAAGTGAAAGGTTCGCATGATGTATAGCGTAAGTGCGAAAAAGATCTACGATAGTGTTACGGTTGAAAAGGTACTGTTTCACAAGATTTAATAAAATCGTATGAAGCAGTAACGTTTAAGTAAGTAATGAGCAGTAGTTGTTATTTGTTTCATTCCACGCGCATTAAATGTTTTATTAAGGAGGAAACTTCTATGATGGTATTATTTGATTCAAAATCATGTGAACATTAAAATGTCCGGTATTAATTTTCGTTGAACAAATTCGGTAAAAAAATCGTGTCAATTCTTTAGTGTTTATAGTGCTGAATTGTTTGTCGTTTTATAACGCTAACGGAAAAGTAGAAACACAACATCTCGACTCATCCGTAGAACAAAGTTCTATCTACAGAATTGGTAGATTTTAGTAGAGACCGTTAAGTTGTTGAGTAGCAAAACTCTTAAAATGTGAGACTTAATATTATGATTTTTTGGAATGTTGGTGTAACAATCCAATATAGTTAAATACTCTATAGTGTATACTTGTATCCCTTTTATTTTACGAGATTATGGGTTATATGTCCACATAGGACGTTTTGTGGCAGAACAGTTGATGTCCGTAGTGAACTTAGTACATTGTTTTATGGAAATGTCTGATTGTAAGGACGTTCTATATTGACATGGGTTCATATTTGTTGGAAAAATCCATCAATTAAGAGTCCTTAGTGGATAAGTTGAAATAGACGAATAACGGAAGAATTCAATTATTTTTCCAAATTTTTTATTGATTAAATTTAAATCAAAGTACACAGAAAACTTAAATATATCTAACCTTAATTCCTTTGAAATATTTAGTCTTTACAATATTACTCATCGTAACGTCATAGTGATATCAAAACCTCCCTGTGGTATTATATGTTTCTTTATTTATAATGAATTGTAATGTTTAACTTATATTTTTTTTATAATTGTATAATATTTTTTAAATTAATTATAACTTATTTTAAAACCTATTTCTAAAATAATTAAAGTCAAATCTATCAGTAAATGGCGCAGTGTATCACAAAAAGGTTAACTAACTTCATAATTAGGAACTTGAATTGGCAATCTTAAACTTATCGTCATTATTATGTCGTTATAGCTACATAGTTGCCAATATTTTTTTATCACAATATTTTTATAATATAAAAACTTCAAAATAATCTTTATGATTTAAAAAAACTATTAGTATATAGTATTATTATGTACCATAAAAAGGAAATTAAGAGTTATAAATATATTGTTAATGTATAATGCATTAATCATATTTATACATTAACGTTATGAAAATTTCTTATTCAGACACCACACCATCACCTGAATCTTCAGGATGCATGGTGGTATGTTGTGGCAAAGAGTTAGTGTAAGGATGAAACTCTAACGGAATAACTTGCGAGCAACACATCAATTAAATCTTTATATTTAGCAGAAGGAATCATTGTAGATCCGGAGTAGGCACGTTTTAGTTCAGTTTGTAACGAAGTTCTGGAGTTACCTCGATTAACTAATATATCTTAATCAAATTGAGTCAAGATATATTCAAAGAACGATTTGTTGGGGTCACTGCCATCTGCATGAACTTCTGTAATGTTACTCCAGTTAATTTTCTTACCCTTGATATCTTTCATCCATACCTTATTATTAACAAGACGCTTAAACTCGAAAACATCATTCCTAGTTACATTGCGAACTACGTAGGCGAATACAATCTCCGCGACATCGTGATGTGTCACGATGAAATTCAGCCGAGACGACACTAGCCTTTTAGGATAGGATTCGACGCCAAAACTTAGTCACCTGACAAAACGCCAGGTGCCACGTAGGAGAGACACGTAGTGATGAATCACGTGTGCCGCACAGACATGTTGATAACGTGATAGGACACACGTGGATCGCTGGGACAGCCGATAAGGACATAGAACAAGTTTCGGCTAATGTGCTAATCATAAAATCATGTGAATCATATATCCTTGAATCATGGTCTTTGGTTTGGTACTTCTATATCCACAAGCAAGTAGTAACGCTTGCAGTTTCATTACATAAATTAAGTCATCAGCTAAACCCATACTTTGCAGACGAGCGTTTTGATGACCACCCCCATAGGCATATGCATTATTGTTACACGTATGTGTCGCTATCTTTCCCCCTTTTTCTCCTAAGCTCAACAGTAAACCGCAAATCGCATGAAACGCCACGGAATAGCACTGTGCGGCTGTATTAAGTGAGCCGTGATAGTCCGCGAACGCCCTGACCGTGTCATCTACTACCATTTAAGAGAAATGGGATGGGATAGTGAGCTGCTTTGTTTCAAGCATTCTTGAAACTTAAAAGCTTTTGGCCCCGATTATGATTTGATTAAGATAGTCGTTGGACCAGTTGAAAGTGTTCAGGGTGACTTGCTCAATCCTCATTTTCAGTCGAACAAATAAAAGCTCTTAACGTGTCAAACAATAGGTGCTTCTAGCAACGGGGACTTCTCAGGCGTTCCAAGTGGACGTCTTCTTTCTTCTGTAGCGTAGTTAAAATAGTATAGCTGTATCAGTGCTACAGTTACCTAAGTAAAGTTTAGGTAATTATACCACTTCATCGAATGTACTGTGTTCAACACTAATTATTTGCTCCTTATGCGATAAAAGTAAACCCCTCAGGTTTGATGTAAAATTTGAGAGAAATAATAAATGAGAGACTGATATGAATGAATATTTCTGTTACAGGTCCGTGTAATTTATCAACAAATCATCCAAAATATCAGATTGTTGATACGTCTGCAGATTTTTTCCTCTAATCTTACACAAAGCGTCTACAGACAACTTAATTAGGCAGAGTCAAAGACAAAAACGTAGGTACATTATCTTGGGGCAGACTATCGGTAGTGGAAATCGGCAGGGACACTAAAAATTGGCTTGTTAATAGAGAAGTTGCCGAGTGTGGTCCCCATTCCCAAGTCACCCCGCGGATCGGCTGTATAGTTTGGAAGTGATCAAGGGACATTATCCACCGCTATACCACTGTTCCTGTACAGACGATGTTCATGTCATGTCTGTGGTTAACAAAATGGCGGACGCAAACCGCTGGTCCGTGTCTGAATCGATTACACACGAGTCAATGCAATGTTTGTACAACCACACACCAGGTTGATTTTCAGCACCAATAAATACGAAGTCATATTTGATATACCTAAAAGGATTTATAAAGTTTTGCTCGTAGTCCTCTATATATTTTTGGCTAGTACGTAATGGCTATACCAAAAGCTGATTACCTCTTGGATTTAGGAAGAGGTAATGCCAAACTGCATAGATTTAGGAAGAGGTAATGCCAAACTGCATAGATTTAGGAAGAGGTAATGCCAAACTGCATAGATTTAGGAAGAGGTAATGCCAAACTGCATAGAAGGGGGTAGTGCCATGCATAGTGCATGACACTAAATCCTCCTATGTATCGGAATTGGGCCGGCACGACTCGCTCAAATAATACCACCACAACTTCAGTGTCGCGTTTCGTGCGGTTTGTGAGGAGCCAGAGGTCCATTGGGAGGGGGGAAAGGAGGGCAATGTATCGTCACGGCAATTATTCTGACGTACACGGTCGGTTCGGTAGTCGTTTCAAGCCTTCGATTTTTCGTTTCAGATAATGCTATCCCCCCCCCCCATGCTATAAGAAAACACTTTAAATTTTTTTTATTATTATCCTCAAGGAGCATTAATAAAGTCTAAGAATATTTCACATTATAAGCATCTCAAAAGAATGATAAATGTAAAAAACGCGCCAAGTTCTTTACAGATGACGCCAAATAGATGTGACGTCTTTTGTTACCAACTTGAGTGAAATGTTTGAGTGCGACCTGTCAGCGTGCCTTTTAATTAAGTATTCTTTGTTTCCTAGTTCGTAGAGTTTTTCTTTTAGTGGAAAATTTCTATTTTCCTCGTAGGTATGTGAGTTTTGCTGTACTGGATTGCAGCTGGGCTGGCATTTTTTTTGACAGATGGAGTACATAAAGATCGTATTACAATTTATATTCTTACGTCCTACCATACCAATGTGTACAATAGTTTTTTGTAATTAATACTTAAATAAAATTTAGACAAAGAAAATCATCATTAAATAATTACGTATAAACGGTTAATTGATGTCTTTTAAATATTCATCAACCCCATAGTTCCTATTAAGAGATAAGTAAAAGTTTTTTGGATCAATTTACTGGCATATTTTTTAATTTATTCGGTAAATGATTATAATTTTTTTTAGCTTTTTTATCACAGTGTACAAATATGAGTTTTTATTGAAGCCTCTTTCTTTTGCACAGGAACGTATAGGTTATTGTTACATCTCCTAGGTCTATCTGCGTGTTCGGTGCATTATAGATCAGGAGAATAAATAAACAGCCAGATCTATGACTACAGACGTTCACAGGCCATGACATAATTGTTTGGCAGATGTGTTGCTGTCATTTCCTTCTCCCCTCCCGGTCACCGGCTGCTCACAAACCGCACGAAACGCGACACTGAAGATGTCACTTTACGGTGGTATTATGTGAGCGAGAGGTACCGCCCCGGTCGTGCCGGCCCAATTCCGTTGCATAGGAATATGTAGTGTCATGCACTATGCATGGCACTACCTGCAGCATGGCACTACCTGCAGCATGGCGTTATCTCTTCCCAGTTCATTCATATTACATACAAACATTTAAATGATTTCTGTGAATATATGTTGATAAACGAGTTTTACCAAATCGTTGCAGTTATTCATGTACGTAAGACAAACATTTAATAACTTTTTTATTTTCATCGCCTTCACGCGCCGTCTATTCGTCCTTATTTTTTTCTAAAGGAGTGTCACCCTGGTCATACTTTATTCGGTTAGGTTTACAATGTACAGAACACAAAATTCGGTGATGCTAACAAAGTTGGCAATACCTTAGTTTTACTGTATTATTATACAGTATATATTATTACAATGTATATATTTCAGGGAACTATTGTTCCCTGAAATATTACATTGTTAATGTTTAAGCGAATGTTACTCATTACAGTAAAACTGCTTTTACTTATTTTATCGCGGATTATTAAATTATTCGTGTGGCCCTCGGGCTAGTTAAATAATTAAATACACCGTCATAGAATCCGTAAAAGTAGTCTTGTTGTAATATATACAATGGTCACCAAATCGACCTACTCCGTGCTATTACTGCATTGCATGATTAACAGTACCTCTCAGCTCTCGCTCACGTGATAGTGAAGGCGCTTTTCGTGCAGTGCGTTGTACGGAATACAGCCTATTGGGGCGGTAAAGGAGTGCGTGCTACACATTTATTTAGCTCTTGGTTGGCGTAAAAAGACTTCAACTTTCCGTTTTCCTCCTTATGTATTCCCAATGTCCGCAATCGTCATCATTATCAGCAGGATGACGTCCACGTTTGCTAAGGTCTCCCCCATAGAGTGCCATAGCATAGATCAAGGTCATAAACCGCTTGCATATGGCGAAAATGTTCGACCAGTGCGTGCTCATAAAGAATTGAGACATGGCCGCTAAATGCTGGCCTCTGAAACTCTCAGCGTGCCCTGGAAAGAGCTATGCTTGGTGTTTATCTGCGGGATATGGTCTGAAATTCGCAAATCCGCATGAGAACCATGGGAACCGACCCAGCTAAGAGCAACAGCAGGCTAAAGTGGCAATTGGCAAGCCACACTGCTCGCAGAACCGATGTCTGCAGTGCATTATTCTTTTTTCCATAATGACAAATTTTTTTAAAGTGTCGAACAATGGCGTATGGCTTCAATACTACCCACACTCCACACAAGTTTATCACTTACGTCGCTTACACAAAATAAAGCCTTAAACTTATTGTCTCAGAGCTTCCATTAGATTCATCGACAACTTTGTAAGCTCGATCTGACTCCGACAGTTTGCAAGTATAGCGGGACCGATATCACATTCTATGGATGTGGCCGAAATGGCGCTGTGGTTTGCGAAAGAGAGGCGGTTATCGTGCTTGAAAGAGAAAGAAGTTACAGGAGAATATTAATTAGAAATATGCTTAAAATTACGATGTAACAAGTATAGTGATGTTATATGAGAAAGGAGTAGAGATTAAGCCGTGCTGCATTGCAACCAAATTGGGCTAACATGACATAAAACCGGGGGGTACCTTCCGCTCGTATGATACCTCCGCAAAGTGGCTACCTGCCACTTTGCGATGGTACCATGGCTTTCGCATGTCGCTTGGTTTTTGAGTATCCGTACAACGCTAGTTTAAGCTCGAGTTGAGTCCGGGGCTTATAGTTAGTGTACCCTTTTATGAGTGCAAAAAGTGCTTTTAGTTAATAAAAATAAAATATAATTATTAGATATTTAGATTGACTTACCTATTAAATTGTTAAAATACCTACATATCCAAAAACTCTTTTCAGTATGCACCTGCCACCTCTGTGGGATTTTTATGCTTTTCTTGAAAAGGTCAGTGCGGAAAAGTGCGTAAGGCTACGAACACGTATCACGAATAATCAAATAAATAAAAAATAAAAGTGTTTGTAAGAAAACACACTTACAGAAAATCTAAGGTATCGTAAAATTGTCAATGCGTAATATTTTTTATATATAAAGTATAAGTATTTTTTTGATGCAAACTCAGCAGTGGGAGTGTCGTCAGCTACCACAATCACCAGTCACATTTAATTCTTCATTGCTGTCTCATAAGTCTTTATTTTATAATACTGACTATTTAATATGCATACTTATGGCTGCTAAGAGTTCTAAAGTGAAATGAGTTTTATTTTTGATCCAGGCATTTGTTAGTTGGCTAGTGTCTAGTAAACGCTTCATCTGTAATCGTATCTTCACTATCCAATAAGACCAAACCGGCACAGATGGCCCGCGATGTTAACGACGTGAATCAATTTAAAGGCTTCATGTATCCCTGAACCACGTCGAAATATGATCTTAAGAATGAACTTCGGTGAATAGAGCCATCCATTTAAGAATTTTTGGCATGAAACATGAAATTAAATTACATATCAAGGGGCCAGTATATCAAATGGCAAGTTGAGCAAAGAGAGCCACTGAAGACGGTCATCCGCGGCCCTGCCAGTTATCATACATCTGCTCGGACTTATGTTTAAGATAAAACACTGTCTATAAATATGACTCAAATGACGTGGCGGAGAACATTTTAAATATATATCTATAGACGTTTTTGACAACATGTCTATGAGTGTGGGAAAGAGAGGTCTAATAGAAATTTCGTGTTTGACGAAGTGAGTAGGAAGACAATATTTTAAATTTGGCAGCTATCAATTGGTTGCACCATTATCTCTAACCTTGTTTATTATCTGTAGCAATTGATAAAATATTTCAAATGGTTTCACAAAAACCAACCAACCAGTCAACCTAAGAGTCATATAACCTAACTTAAAATTGAAAAACAAAAAAATAACCGACTGCCTAAAATATATTTACATTCACGATACCATGACGACTCTATAGGCGACAATGTAGCATGGCACTATCTCTTTCTAAGTACACAAATCCCGGTGGTGGTGGGTTATTCAATTGGTATACAAATCTCGCTCTAGTTATCAGCAGAGCCAGCCGGCCGTCAACACCATTATGGAAATATCTTTCAAATTTAGTGCAATTTGCATATAAATAATTAACGCTGTCCAGAATGTGAATACATCGTCATCAGTTAGGTTTTGCGTTTAGTTTAGTTTATTGTAATGAATTGTATGATGAAATGCGTTTAGTTTAGTTTCTTGTAATAAATTGTATGAAGTGAATATGCGGGCCTGTGCAACCTTAACTAATCATACATTAAAGCCATTTCATCGGTGAATACAAGAATTGATAAAATATCCTAACGTAACAAACTAATGGCCCTTTCCTGATGATCACTGACTGATTTAGTATTACTTAATTAAAATAATAATATCTAATCCATGCATTAATTTTAAAATGTAATGTAATGTAACATGCATGATGTTAAAATATTAATTTTCTGGACATCTTTCTTCTCCTTATAATCGTCAACTGGACAAAATTTCAAATTCCTCCATTCGCGCGATTCTGTAAAAATAGGGAAGAAAATATTCTTCACGTGTCCACATATATATGCTTATCTGTAAGAGGTAGGCCAAATTGGGTTCATATGAGCAAAGTGGCAGCATGCACCCTGTATCAGGTGGTACAGTAGCTCGCTTACAAAACAGACATCTCAGTGTCTTCCAGAAGCATAACATCCGTGGCAGTGGCTATCTTCAGAAAGTTTAATGACTAATTAATCTATCTTTGTCGATGCCCGGACAATCGAGAGTTTGTCTTTAGTTTAAGAGTTCACTCGGCGCTAATATAAGATAGTTAATTTGAGGTTTCAATTGAAAATTACCAGCGACAGATATCTAACCAGTCCTTATTGCTGTAGTCGAGTTATGTATGAGGGCAACCTAGCAGCATTGTAGTGTCCCAGACGTCCATAAATATTCATATGGAGGTGCGTAGACGTCTTGCCCTTGATTGGGCCACAAGAAATTCACGCACTGCACGAAACGCCATCGTATAGCTGTCACTTGGCGAGAGGTACCTCCCTGGTCGTGCTTCCAATTCTTCGCTCTAACTCTTAAAGGAGTATATAATACACTCGGAGTTATCGTCATGTGAAATTACAAATGCTACATTAAAATATTTGGAGTTGGTGAAATGTACACGTTTATGTAATCCTAAAACAAAAAGTCAATGTTATCTTTATTATTACAATCAAATTACATCAGAATATTTTTATAGTTCTTATTATCGATGTATGCAAGATGCCAGCCGTAGGACTAGGGTCCCCCACGAATTTTAATTTAACTTTATAACAATCTTGAATCTAGTGTTTTGTGATAAACGGAGAGGTGATGGCTTAGCGCTTCTAAACATGGCGTAACATTTCAATGGAATACCTACAACAATTAACAAATGTTACTTCACTCCGTAATGTTGTGCAAAGCAAGTAATTACGTGTTTTTGTGTTCAATAAGCTATTGACGACATGACGGAATTTGGTAAATTTGACGAAATTTCATTAAAAAGATACGCCACTATCATTCCAACAATAGTGGCAATAGGGTACAAGTCGTAGGATGTCGTACCAGCCCCCCTCTTGGAGGAGTCTGGTCCTTTATGAGGGACTGGTCCTGTCTCCGACGTGTCCGGATAGATCCGGGGTATCGGAGTATAGACGTATGGTGGCACCCGGGGGCTTTTAGTGGATGTTCGGCTCATGACCGATGGCAGAGCGCAAATGTATTTCTCCGTGTAACAAAAACAAAACCCACCAGCTATTCACAAACTTTACGAAACGCGATATCATATCCATCACTTTTAAGGCGGCATCATGTGAGCGGGGCGGCCCCTCGTCAGTTGCCTCGCAATGCAGCAGTGCCTTCTATATTATACTTGTATTCAATATTCTTTAAGGCTTTAAACTGGCCAGAATGCGGCATAAATATTAACGGCGAGTACCGCTCACATCTTCGTTTCGTCGACGACATCGTTGTGTTGGCCGAATCGTTGGAGAGCTTGCAGGAAATGTTGCACGGCTTAAATGAATCCAGACATATTGGCCTAAGGATGAACTTGGACAGGACAAAGATCATGTCCAACGAACACGTTCCCCCCGGGCCGGTCAACGTCGATGGCGCCATTCTAGAAGTCGTAGACGAACACGTCTACCTCGGGCAACTATTGCAACTAGGTAGATATAACTTCGAAAAGGAAGCCGATAGAAGGATTCAGTTGGGTCGGGCAGAGCTTGAAGACGAAACCAATGTCTTCTCCCCGTGATGACCTACTGGGCCGCAACATGGCCTCTTAATTTAGGACTGGTCCGCAAGTCTGCGGTAGCTCAAGAGATGATGATGATAAGATAACACAAAAATATTCAACATCATATTAGAAAAAAAAATTAGATAACTATTAGGTGTGGCCAAAATGAGGTTAAGATTCTGGAACAAAACACTTAATAGCATATTAGAGATAGTGTGATCTATATTGTTCGTAAGCTGTACTTTCAGAATGTTAAATAATTTGTGATTTTTCCTGACTTTAGTTACGTAGAATTTAAATTTTATTCTAACACAAAACAATTAAAATGCATTGATTATTATCATACAATTGACTAACAAAAAAAGAAGTAGCAGTGGTGACGTGGTGACCTGAAATAAAGGCAGTATGTACACCACGACACATCGAAACCTACAAAAATCAATTAGTAACAATTGTGTCTAATGTATTAAATATGTCCTATAGTGAGAAATAAACTATTGAACTATTGTCACAGTTCTCAAGAGGCTATTGATCGTGCTGTGTTGGGTGTATCTCTGTTCGACAGAATTCGTAACGAAGTCAAAAGGCAGAGAACTAAAGTATCCGATATCACACACTCAGAAGAACAGATGGCAGATGGGCCAGTAATGTTTCTGGAGTGGAAGCCGCGTTTAGGAAAACGAAGTGTTGGTCAACCGTTCACCAGATGGGAGGTCGATCTCCGAGCCGGTCCGGGATGGATGCGTGTTGCAGAAGATCGGTCGTCTTGGCGTTCATTGAGAGAGGCCCATGTCCAGCAGTGGACCGATGAGGGCGGACCATGATGATGATGACGATTCAATAAAGTAGACTTCAGCTGTTAGTGAATATGCCGACATTCCAAATCGTCACTATAATATCTTATCTGTTAGAGTTCGGTCTTCGGATCGTTTAATTTCCTTTAGAAATTGAATGCGAACCAAGTACTAGTGAATTGCCATCGTTACCAGTTCCAGTGTTATTGTACGGAAAATGAGATATCGATTAACACCATCAGGATCAGTGGCATTTGCATACACCGGGGCCGTAACAAGCAGGCTGTTTGTTAGCTGACACGCTATTTTTAGGGTTCCGTGGCCAAAACGACAAAAAAGTAAATCTTATAATTTTGTCATGTCCGTGTGTCCGTGTGTCCGTATGTCACAAACGTTTTGTTTGGAGATTATGGGAACTGTATGCTTGAAATTTTATGAAAGTTACAACATACATCATGTTATGTATGATATTGAAAAGATAAAATTATTCATGGCATTGGTAGCAAATCCTACGTGTAACTGAGGTCTGAAAAAAAGTCGAGTTTCTAAATGGTTTGAAGGTATAAAAAAGATTTCGATTATGGTAACACTTTGTGAGATATTCGCTTCTAAAGTGGTAAAATGTGTGTAGGGGGTACACACATTTTACCCCCCTGTTTTTAAACTACGCAGGTGGGAATTAACAAATTCAATAAAAACTTTATATGAAAATAAATTTGAACAAAATTGATTTTGTAGTTTAAGAGTTACTCAATATCTTTTCGTTTGCGAAGTCGGAATTTCCTATCATAGCTTCCGTAACAGGAACTCATCGCAGTCAATTCCGACTAGCTCTTCGCCATTTTAGCAGAGGTTAATAAACTCGATAGAAAATAGAAAAAAAAGAGGGCAACGCATCGGCATAATTGTGATGTTCATGGGCGTCGGTAGTCGTTGACAGGCTCCGATTGCTCGCTTTTCCCCCTATACTATAAAAAAACGAACAGTCCAAACATGCAACATATAGGCAATGTTCAAACAGCTTTCAGGTTAAAGAGCTGCACCCTCCTCCATCAGCTCAGCCACGAGACGATGGCGCCAAGTGCAAATGTTAAACAAACACACACAAGTTTATGGAATTGGGATTTCACAGAGATTACAAATTCGAGACGTAAATTTAGAAAATCTGTCCACAAATGATTACGTAAATGCGCAACACACATCAGTACGTATCAACAGCATCCATCAGTACGAAAAATACACAAACGAATTGGGAACCTTTTTGAGTCGGTTAAAATGAAAATGTAAATCATTGGCAGAGGATATGCTGATGTGTTTTCTTCCCGTGAACATTCATTTTGGGCCAACCCACGCACAAAAAGGCGACAATATAGACACTGCGTGTTGGCATTTCCGTACTTAATGATTAATGGTCAGTATCGAGTGCTGCTTGTACGATTCTAAGTAAACAGACTTCGATAAATCAGTTTAGTTTTATTGTAATGAGTAACATACACTTACGAGATCAATATTGTTTTACCGCGTCATTCGCCTAGTTCGATAGATCAGTCGTAGAATGTGAGTTCTAGAGTGGGAGTCCAAATTGGTTCAAAAAAAAGTTTTTATGATAAATGTTATAGTGACAGTCGAAAATCAGGAAGCTGGAGATGGCGAGAAGCTTGAGAGGCGTAACATATAACAAATATGTGAATATTTTGCAATTCCGATAATTGTAAATATTGTATGTGTAGAATATAGTGTTATTGGTGTCGATTAAAAATATTTTTTTTTGTAACTTCTTTGTAAAAAATTTTATTGGAATTTGAAAAATACCTACACATACCCTTAGGATAAAAAATTTCAAAATTTCAATCCCCTTCCATCCAAAGTACTCAAACCGCACTAAATACGACAGCATAGCCGTATCACGTCAGCGGGAACCTTGCTGCGATAGTTTCGGCTACGAGAGTATAGAACAGTGATTTGTTCAGCGAGACACGCCAGGTTAAATCTGTTCACTAGATTCATTCTGATTTCTATTTAAAGAAAATTTGTGTCTTGGTCGGTTGGTGTTCAATGAAGAATTTTTCAACGAGCAATATTTCAGATGGATTTCCTTCAAAGGTTTCCATTGAAGTTGAAATATCCATTCTAGCGTCGTATAACGTATTTCGAGTACGTAAATACTGTAGCAGGCTGTTGGAAGCTTTTGACTCGGTTGATATCCAACACCATTTAAATACTAGCTGCTGCCTGCGCCTTCGTCTGCGCGAATTGAAGACAAAACCGCGAGATAAAAAAATTATTTCTATAACTGATGTATACGCTATATTACTACAAAATTTCGTTAAAATCCATTTAGTAGTTTCCACGTGAAAGAGTAACACATATCTATGATTACTTACAAACTTTCGCGTTTATAATGTTAGTAGGATAAATTAATGCTTTAGTCTACACGCGCAGGGACAATATTACTAAACTTTAGAACGCATTCTCGATGTGTTCGTAACGAATGAATAATCACTACAAATTAAATAGTAATAGGAAATTGTATACAATATCTTCAAAACCTACCTGGATCCGTAAGCAACGTCCTTGGGTTTGTGAGCAACATACAGTCCAAGCATATTGCTTACAGAACTGTAAGCAACATTCTTGGATTTCAGATCCACTCGTAAATCGTCTTGTCTGGTACTTCGTGTAGCGTGTAAGTGTTCGGTGGGGCAGTGTGAGAGTTGTGTATTAGTGACAATTTTTTAATGTCACGTATAGGAGTGAACGATGCAGAACAAACATCTTCTTGTATGTGACGACTATTAGTTAATTGCAATACCTCACTCCTGTTCAAGTCGGCCCAAAGCAAAGTATTCGGTTGAGTCTTAGCATGGTCAACAGTCAACAGCATGGCTACATCATAGCTTAAACATCTATCGATAAACTGTAAAGAACTAAGTATATATTTTTAAAAAATCCTCCTTTTTGGATGATTCCACATTATGGTTACCCCGAGTTTTGTACTCCCACAGGACCCGCGTCGATTCTCAGCTCGCTCAAATCTCAGCTACTATGGACATCTCTATTGAGCCTTGATAACAACTTATATATACTTAGTCTGGCCATAAATAGTGTTGCATTTAGAACTAAAAAATATTACACTTGTATATGGAATCTGCCATTGTTATACAATTGTTCATTGTGCTTTCTCATTTTAGCGCCAATATGTTGTACAACATTTTGCGTTTTTAAAATGAAATGGGGTAATAAAGAGGACAGAATCTGATTGCATTGCACAAAGTGGTCATGGAGCCAGATGGAGTTTTTAAAACGCTCTATACACTTGGTGTTAGTCAAATGTTTGTGTACCGAACTGTTAGTAGGTACAATGAGACTTCCTGACTGTGGCAGAGAAGGATCTGGTCGTCCATGTAGTGTTCGTACGAATGGGTATAGAATAGAATATGAAGTAATTCATGCTTATGTCAGTCCATATAGAATAGAATATGAAGTAATTCATGCTTATGTCAGTCCATATAGAATAGAATATGAAGTAATTCATGCTTATGTCAGTCCATATTAATGCATTAGGTAACAACTGAGATTATGTCAATAAGTAATAATTGTATTGTAATAATATTTTCTTGCAATAATTTATTGTTGCCAAATCTTCTAAGAATATTTAAAATTATAAATTTAAAAAGTCGATAATATAATATAAATTAATTCATGTAGTATAATATGTCAATAAAGAAATCATTTACATTATAATAACATTTTTGTTGCAATAATTTCTTAAGCTTCACTTTAAATAGGCTATGGTTTAGTTGTCTCAGTTCCACTGGTACATTATTAAAAAACCATACCAAATAAACTCTTTGACATGGGCTTGGTTTTATATGTCTGTAAACAAAAGGTATTGTCATCTCGTCTAATTCTACTTGTAAAATCAGATTTTTTCAAAAATAAATGTTGATTACTCTTAACAAACATGCAACTTCTAGTAGATACAAAGACGGAAGTGTCATAATTTTGTGTTTTTCAAATAAAGGTTTACGGTTTTTCTTTTTTTAGTTTTAGACATCGTATTTCTTTATCTGTTGATTTGCCCAAGAAAACAGGTCTGTGTCTTAATAAAGATTGAACCATACCTACATATGCCGTAATCAATGTTTTAGTATCAACAGTGTATGATAGTTTATGTAATTCATGTTCACTACTAATGGGTTTATTCAATTTTTGTATATGGTCTTTCCACTTAAGTCTATTGTCAATTACTATACTTAAAATTGCGTAGAATCTACTTGTCTTTTCAAATTGTTCTTGTAAATTCATTGAAGGTCAGGTGAATTTCGAGGTCTTTGACTAAAACGTACAATATTTGTTTTACTTTGATTTATTATCAAGTTATTATCATTAAGCCAGTTAATTATAAACTCCAATGAATTATTTATTTTACCCTCATTATAATTAATAGATATTGTGCATCGGCGAATAATGTCATAGATTTTCTTATCGAATTAGGCATGTCATTAATATATAAGAGAAATAATAACGGCCTCAGTACATTTCCCTGTGGGACACCGTAATGTACCATTCGATTTGTTGATTTGTATGTTAGTTCAGTTTAGGTTTATAGTCTATTATGAGTATTTCTGTAGCCTGAAATCTGTCTTTAAATACGAAATAATCAGTTGCTGGACATTACCCCGTATACCATAGGCCTCTAACTTTTTTATTAGGACGTTATGGTGAACATAGACGAATGCCTGAGTCATGTCGCAGAACACTGCAAAAGACCGGCATTCTTTTGTAGACTTGGCATATAATTTTCCTTAAAAAATCAAATATTGCCATATTTATGCTTTTATTCTAACGGAATTCTTTTGTTTCACGCAAAGAATATTAATTTTATCCATATATGAATAGGTTTCAGCGTACAAGAACTTTTCAAGTATTTTTGAGAAAATTGACATAAGTGCGATAGGTCTCTAATGTTCTAATAATTCTTTAATTTCTTTTTCTTTTCATAAAAGTGTGTGTGTGACACGAATATGTAGGCTCCCGGCGGAAGAGAAAAAACTATTTAATTATGATTTGTCGATGGTAGATAGCGTCAGCCATCTCAAATATAACCATCCTCGCCAAAGCAAAAAAGGAAAAAATGTGACATTTCTTCAACACAGACAACATTAAGCCTTACAGTCAAAGATGACAGATATACTTTTTTTATGAAATATTTAAGTTGCAAAACATAATTGCTACAAAACCCCCCCAGTAAGACAAAATTTTGTAACTCTTTTCAAAATTTAAAACTACTAAAAACTCTAAAAGAAAACACAAATTTGATCATCTGGTATTGAATGCAAAAAAAATATTGAGCATTACAGTCCGCATGAGAATTTGTTTCTTCAATTATCCCAAAATAACATTATAAACAGTTAAATTTTGTTCACTGTATACTACATATGCCGCATCCATGATTACATTATCTCTGACAAACATCACCATGTGTGTAATGTATGAATGTTCATACATACATTCATATATGACAAACATCACCACATTCATACATAAATTCATATCTGACAAACATCACTACAATCATAGCCATCAGCTAGTGTTGTAGAGCGACACCACATGTACATGCAAAAAATAAAAACTTTTTTTTTTATCTTGGACAACACATCCTGATAATTTCAAATCTTTGAAATGTTCCATAACACATCATTGTTATCACCTAAATCATCTAAATCCAATCTATTTAAACGGTTGTATAAGTGAGCTAAGAAATTCTCAGCCTTCGTCAAGTTCTAAGGATTATGCTTTGACTGTAAAATAGTTTAATTTTACTCAATGTTTCACTACACCCATCAAATCTTTTAAAATATCTAAACGACTAAAATATCTTCACATGGAAGTGAAGTTGATAATGGCGTGATTTCTCTACGGAGAGTCACTATTGTACTAACTGGTGTTTTATTTCTAACTAATATTTCATACTCTAATTCAGCCTTAGGCAAGTATGCAAATTTAATTGGGTGTAACATTTCATGATCCTATTGCCAACACCTACATAAGAAAATATAATACCAAAAAATGGAGTAATACACTAATACAATTTGCATATATTATAAGTCCATATTCAGAGAGATACAACTAAGTTTGTGTTACAAAGACACTTGAATACTCTTTTTAAGAATTACTATTACAGGATTCAAAGCAAAATTCCTAAATAAATATTGAAAAATTAACAACTTAATATTTCAAAATACTGTTTATCAAGTAATTGTTCAAATAATTTCTAAGTGATATTCCAAATATTAAAAAAATATAAATTTAATGACAAGTTAACTTTTTAAAACATTTATAATCTCAATATACACTTGGTTTGATAAGAATGTAACTGTAAATTACAATCTTAATACCTAAATACATAATGTGATAAGTATCAAAGTTATATGCTACCTACCTTCAATTTTCTTTAAAAAATAGCTTTAAATTCTACTTTCACTATAATAATTTCGGCAGTATATTAATTGTGAATGTGGGAAAGATATTAATTTATGTTAAGATCAAAATGTGAGACGTTTAACAAGAAAAACTAATTACTGGTTGAAACTAATTACTGGTTGAAACTAATTACTGGTTGAAACTAATTACTGGTTGAAACCGAAGATAATTTTGGGTGTACAGTGCAAGTTTTATTTTACTATAAATTATTTATGTTGGGCGCCAATTGAGACAATTTACTATGTACAGGGACTTCTGATGGTAAGGGCTGTTACGGTTTAATTAGGCTTTAAACTAACAATTAGCTATATGGTCTATAAAATTAATAGCCATACAGATCATGTAAATGCTACTATTAAACACACATAGGAGAATTAAGACATTTTAACAAAAACAGTCTTCGAAACATAAGATATGAAACATGGCGATGGCAAGAAATCATGAACTCACCCTTTATTTCGCAAGTTATTTAACATATAACTTACTATTTTGTGTATATTTTTACAAATATATATCGGTTCCGGGCGGAAAACAGAAAACTATTTAATTATCATTTGGTGATGGCAGATAGCGTCTGCCATCATTCCTTCCTCAACGTCCAGCAAAAGAAAAGTGTCATTTCTACACACATTAGCCTTACAGTCAAAGAAGACAGATACACTTTTTTATAAAGTGTTTAAGTAGAAAAACATAATTGCTACAGCGGGGAAACGCATTTACGCGCCCTCACTGACTGGGTGGGATCCAGTGGTGTGTGGCGCTCGCCGCACATTATAGTGCCGAATACCCACAAAAACCATCGCGAGTGCCATCAGTGCTCTTTAAGTCTCAATTAGGTGCCACGGAACAACAAATCATTAGGGCACCTCGACGACTGGTCAGCCCCCTAAGGGACTGACTTCACCTCCACAGATGAGGTCGTGTCCCGCACTATAGGACAACCCCACCTACTTTGGGACAGTGCAATGGGAAGAGGTTCGCATCCTCGCCCCTTGCCCCATGCGCAATAGCGCCGCCTCATTTTTCTCTTTTGTGCCGTCTTCCTGTAAGAGGGGTACAAACAGTAACTCTTTCTCCTGATTTTTCGTCCCCTCTTCTTATAAAAGGGTTACAAAGAGCAGCCGCCTCCTCGGTTCAATTAGCTTCGCCCGAGATGTCTCGGAACCCCTCCAGGCTACTGAGCCCCACCGTCACCACAAGGCCTAAACCATGGTGCGGAGGGCGCTTGAACTCTGCTTAGTCACTATTAGGCCCAGTCATATTGTTTACTCAAGTAAAATCGTAGAAATAATTTTCCGTTACATTAACTACACGTGCTTATCTGTGATCGATTTGATTAGATATAATGCGGTTTATTAAAAAGCCAGCGCGCCCCCGGCGCCATCAGTTGGCAACACAATGGCGCCCCGTTTGAATCTGCCGTACGAAATACGAGACGTGTCCCCCGACGAGGACAAGCTCATCAAGAAGTGTTGCTTAGGTGTGTTGTGTGTTGTATGTGCAGTGATGTGTTGTGTTGTTCCCTAGGTAAGGTGTGTTAGTATAACAAAGAACTAACAACTGAAAAAAATACTTACTAAAAGGAGGTTTTCACTGGATGGATGTTTCGGAAGTCAATGGTAAAAATACTTTAAAAGACTGACAAATAACACAATAATTTCAAGTATTATATTATATTTTAATTAATTTAAAAATGAAATAAAACAAATTTGTAGTATAATTAAAAAAACTTAACTTATATAAGTAGACCAAACTACATTTGGATCATTGTATCCACAGCTTAATTATAAATGAAATTTGGATAAAAACTTTTTTTAGTTAATGTATTATACTAATATACACATTTGTAAACGGAAAAAATAATCGAAACTTGCTGAAATATCTACCAACAATCAGATTTTTTACGGAAATATGATGTCTTGAATATTTTTTTAGATTTCATTTTAAAATAAATTATTATGACTAAAAAAAAGTCTTAATTGCCTATTCACAGGGAAGCCTAATATAATCTCCGTTAAAATTATTATTTACTTACTATTCACATTATCATTCCGGTGGTATGGCCACCGGAATCGCTTTCTTTCGCTACATAAATATTGCAGCCTATTGAAGTGCAAAATTTCAATAAAATTCGTTGTGATATTTGCGTGAAAGAATAAAAATAATACAAACATTTCTTTTTACGTTATAGGGAGACAAGCGATCGATCGGAGTCTTTTTACAACTACTGATGCCCATAAACAACCGTGTAACAGTTGTGCAGATGCCTTGTCCTCCTTTCCTCCACCCCTCCCATGGGCCATAGGCTAGTCATAAATGGCACGAAATACGGCAGAGAAGCTTACACTTTATTAAAGCTCTCCGGTCGTGTCGGCCCAATCCCAGTGCAGTACGGCATGGCACTACCTCTTACAAATCAATTTTGCATCTTTAACTTTAGTGAAATTTTAAAAACTCACAAATAACATTAAATCCAAAAAAAAAATTGTATCTATATTCCACGGTATCCTGTGAGTTTGTACGAATGTTGTGCATGTGATGAGGTAAGGCTAAAGATAGGTATATAATGATGGTGATATGTGGCGCTCGGCTTGTTCTTCCTACCCCATTACAGAACAGGCGTGAAGATGTGTTGTTGTTGTTTGTTATGTTCGGTTCCGTTACTTACATAAAAAACTGACTAATAGCGAGACGGACTCGCGTATAAAGAGCTCCGTAGCAGCAAACCCAAAATAATAGCATAAGTTTATAGAATCCTTTAAAATATCATTTATTTTACAAAATTTCCTAGTGGTAGTTCAAAAGTTATAGGAGGGTGGGGGATATACAGACGGACGGACCGTCCGGAGAACATACAGTTGGACCGATCGGCAAAAGGCGGATACACCGACATGAGACTATAAGGGTTCCTCTTTACTTCATCTTTTTGCCAGTCGTCCGGATTTTCAAGACTACTGGCGCCCATAAATATCCGCAATCCGTGTAATTGCTAGGTAGACATGTTTCCGCTCTCTCTTTCCCTTCTAACCTCCAATGGGTTACCGGAAACGCACAAACCGCATAAAATGCGACAACATAGCTGTCACTGATACGGTATCATGTGAGTACCCAGTTCGGAAATGCGGCAAATTTCGGAAAAAATAATATGGAAATAAATAAAACTTTAAAAAGCCTCCGTCTCAATTAGTTTCAGATTTTCATGAAACACGGCTAACAACACCCTCGAGGAAGTCAACTTTCTAAACAAAAAAAAAAAAGAAAGATTTATCGTATTATAATCTTGTTAATTTTAATCCAATTTTAAGTGCGAGCGGTAGAAATATATTGGTTTCTTTTTAGGGGCCTCGTATCTTAAAAATATCTGTCAAGACCTTTTTCTCGGGAACGCGTGCAATAAACGGCCGTACCGTTTAATTGCATACGAGTGTGATTTATTCACGGCTTGTAAAAGACGCCGCAGACCAATTTGACGTCAATTTCAGCTTCACTTTTACACGCGTTCCCGAGATAAAGACCGACGTACAAACGGAGAGACGGACGGTCTGACCTCTTAAACAATACGATCCTCGCGTCTGGTACTCGCTCCCGTGCTCCTGTTGGCACGGAAACCTCGCAAGGCTGATTCGAACGGTTTTTAAATAGAAATGAAGTTTTTTAAGCTTGTTTGCATATCTGTCAAGATATTTACATAGTCTGTATTGTGATGACAGCTATGACAGCTGATGCCCGTGTTAGACGGATACAATATCCAGTACGGCCCCTAAGGCCATGAGATGAGGACACCTCGGGCGTGTACCTCAGTGATGTGCTATAGCTTGCCATCGTGCACGTGATACACCTCACCTAGTGTCCATCTCTTAGAATGGTCACACAGCCCCCCATATGTCATCCTGACGTGACGCATCAACACAAGCATATAGCAGTAATAAATACAATGAAACTATGTTATAGTGATTGCATTATATCACCGAGTGCTTACCGCAACAGATAATGTAATCCTGATGTTAGATAACGGAAAATCTGCTATCTAATAACTAGCGTCATGTTGTTTACGTCCTATAGATTTATATATATATTAATACGTGAATAATAAAAAAGCGTGCGTGTAATTACGTGCACGCGTTAGAAGTTATACTTGGCGCAACAAGATACATTTGTTTATTAAAACTATCTTTCGCCATACGACTTATATTTTGTCTATAGTCTATGTCTATAGATAAAACGATAACACCAACAATAGAACATTGAAAGTTTTATTTTAATGCATTATTATGACTGTTTGTTTTGAAAAATTAAAATCTTGACTATAGCTAATTTCAGGGTGACACGCAATGTAAGAGATATCCCTCATCATTTATCTTTAACGCGCTAAAAGACGTATAACTTCAAAAACTACGCACGCGGATGATTATGAATTTTGAACGCTAATATATTTATACAAAACGCATTAGATATTATTATTTTGACAAAATAAAATGTTTACATATAAATGTCACGCTGCGGGGTGCACACAATGTTAACACACAATTTGTGACACAGTCAAATACAATATTTAGTTTTATTATATACCTATAAAAAGGTTTTACAGTCAAACTGCACTCGACGTCGAATGATTTTTTATAATTATCATCAAATTTCGATCTCGGGGCGTTCAGTGGTAAGGTAAGTTTTTTTTTTCGGAGGGACCTAATACTGGTTGGCGGCGCTAGTCCAGCTTCAACAGTTCGACTGACTACGAAGACTTTTTTGTCTTCAGGTCAGAGAGACGATAGGGGGACAGATCCCCTCTTTTCCCGCAGATGGGAAGAGATGAACCGGGTTGATTATGGGCGTACCGTATAGTGATTATTTTTAAGGGGAAGCGGTCCCCCTCCCCACTCTAGTGGGACGGCGCGCGCACGAGGGTGGTGAGGAGGCCGGCCTCCTCACCACTCCCCCCTTCTGACGGAGGGGGTCGATTTGCGCTACAAATCGACAAAAAACCGTAGTCTTCGTATTCAATCGGCAAAGGCAAGTGAAACTTCATGAATCTTTGAATCTTTCACGTAGGAATCACTATTCAGATTCGGACATAGATACCAATTGGTATTAACATATCATTTACTTTTATCCCTAAAAAGTGGTCTTCTTCAGTATAATAGTAATAATGGGATCATTTTGTATTTCATTTGGTTATTTGTTTTTAGTTTTTACTGTACCGTATTTCGAATTTTTTTAATTTCCTTACCAGGGGGACACTTTGTGACGTGGTTATCCTCGACGTCCTAGTACACCTCTTATACACAGTTGTTTTTCTTTGTTCCTTAAACAAAATGTTAATAATAATGTAATGCGAATATTTGGTATTACATTATTAACAAATCTTCATCAAGATTATTAATAGCTTCGCTTGTCAGCAGTTCCCAGGGATCGAATTATTGTTAAACGTGTTTCTACATAAATAATATTCTACTTTGTAGGATAAGAATTATTTCTTTGGGCGGCACAAATTTGAAACAATATTTAAAAAAGCATCTATCTATAGATTAAGTTATCTATGTATACGTTACATTTCGAAATAAAATAAAAATGGTTACTTTTGAATAGGTTTAACGTGTGTGAGCCCACGGGGTGAAGCGAGTTTAACATAAATCATGAGATTTGTTGTGAGTAGTCGTAAGCTATTAGTGTTTAAGTTATCTTCTGTACCTGCTAGTAATGGCCCATAACTGAAACACTGAAATACAATAAAACTACTTTTACGGAATTTATCGCGGTTTATTTATTTATTTAGCACGTGGCCCATGGTCACTTGTGGACTGCGTCACATATCCTGATGCCACAAGTTATTAAAAGTTCCCGAAGAATTATTATTATTTACTTGATTCTTTTTAATAGTATAGGGGGCAAACGAGTAATCGGAGCCATTTTTATGACTACCGACGCCAATAAACATACACATAATTACGATGGATTGCCCTCCTTTTCACCTCCCCCCAATGGGCCACCCGTCTCTTTACGGCGGCATCAAGTGAGCGGAAGGTACCTCCCCGGTCGACCCGGCCCAATTCCGTTACATAGGAGGATGTAGTGTCATGCACTATTCACGGCCCTACCTCCTCCTCTACAGCATGGCACTACCTCTTACAAAATTTCGTTTCTTAGAAAATTGTTCCGATTAACGCATACAGTACTTATTACATCTTGCTGTACTGAGGTGTTATGTTCACATTTTCTTATTATACTGTGTGATTGTGTTCACCACTGGGTCCCAAGCAGGGGGAAGAACCCCGCCATCTTCTCTATTGAAATTTGAATGCTTCTAATTTCAATAGCCTCGCGGATCATCCCTGGAAGGAATCGGTGTTCCCTAATGAGGATTTGCGCTTTATCAAATTTTCTAAGGCGCAAAACCTAACGAAACGTCGCGCTAGTTAAACAACTAAGTAAGCCGCGATAAAATCCGTAAAAGTAGTTTTATTGTAATTCAGTGTTTCAGTTATGGGCCATTACTAGCGGGTACAGAAGATAACTTAAGCTTACAACTAGTCATAACAAATCTCAGGATTTATTTTAAACTCGCTTTACCCCGTGGGCTCACACACGTTAAACCTATTCAAAACGAACCACTTTTTTGCATGTTATTTTGAAATGTAATGTATACATAGATAACTTAATCTATATAGGAGTAACATTCGCGTAAACTTAAGACATCAACATGAAACATTGAATGTTGTTATATTATATAACTTATAGGCACACAGTAGCCATCGGACTCATGGGGTGACTACCAATGCCCATTAACATCCACATAAGCAGATGATGGATCACCAGCTACATCAAATCGCATGAATATGCATATGCATAATAGCACTTTTAAGGCTAAATAAATGTTCACGCGATGACGACACTTTCTTTAGTTCCTAGTCACCCCACTGACCGCTGGGCATTTCTAAAACTGTCTTTACTATAACGTGCATGACTTTTGCAGAATGTGAAGTACACATTAATAAATTGTCAATGTTATGGCTTTTCTATAAAACTATACAAGATTACAATACTTTAGGAAGAGGTAGTACCATGCTGCATAGAACTAGGTGAGTGCATTACTACATCCTACTATGCAACGAAATTTGGCCGGCACGACCGGGGAGGCACCTCTCGCTCACATAATACCGCCGTAAAGCGACATCTTCAGTGTCGCGTTTCGTGCGGTTTGTGAATAGCCGGTGGCCCATTTGGAGCAACGAGTTGGCATAGTAATTTCGGGGTTAGTAATTGCTCGTTAAAAAAAAGAACATTTTGGAATAAAACCTTTCAACGCATTGTATCCTATCAGTAATCAATCGATTATTCGTCAGTATGATTTAGATGTACCTAAATTTTATCGTATTTGATATCCCATATCTCAATTATCTTGCACCGAAATTGTACAATAAAATGCCGATTGTAAAGATAGACGTATTTGTTCGTGGTCTTGGACCAAATCAATTTTACTTACAAGTATAACATCGATTGGTACCTTATTCCCTGGGTCAGATTCAAGGACACGTGACATTTGGTGATTCTGAACGTTCATGTTAATATTTATAATCAATATCCATTGTTAACGGTTGCGCATCTGTGTGCTATCTTTCATCCCACCCCATCGGGAAGGTGGAGCCTCCCCATTCTGATGGGGTGGAGGCTCACATGACACCGCGAGCTGACTAAGCTGACGTGATTAGGATGTTTTTTATGTGTTACCAGTGGCTCCTTGAAGAAGGGACGAAGGGTGATACTTTTAGCAATTATGCGAATATCTACGGACATTGTTAGTCGTCGAAAGGTTAGTTCTCGTTTGCCCCCATACTGAAAAAAACACAGCTACACAATATCATTATTGACGCGCGGTTCACTGATACAATATGACAGGATAATTAACAATTAAATATTATCGATACGATATGACTGTTAAGACATTATCGATATTACCAGGTCGTGTGCACTCGGAATTTTGTTTGTTATAGATTAATTGTAGCGTGTGTCTTTAAAGTCAAAATCAAGGCCAATCAGCATTGTTTTAGGACGAGGTAGTGCCATTCTGCATAGGAGGAGGTAGTGCCGTGTATGGTGCATGACACTTCATGCTTCTATGCAACGTAATTGAGTCGTAAAGTGACACGTACGGTGTCGTGTTTCGTGCGGTTGAAAGGTGGGAAACGCATCGGCATAATTATGTTGATATTCATGGGCGTCGGTCGGTAGTCGTTAAAAAGCTCCGATTTCTCGTTTGTATACTATAAAAAAAATGGAACCTATGTCTCTTTCTCAATGTCCGTTCGCCTCCCACGATTACACTTTTCGTAACGCACTCGTCACGCATTCACCAGCTTACACTCCAAGTCAAGCGTGCGAAAACAAGTTTTACTTCAACAATGACAGATGTCTACAGATGATGACAATTACTTGGTGGCCTGTTGACGTAATCCTAACGTAGCACACCCACGTTACGCGAGAGGTCGCGGGTTCGAGTCCCGACGAGAACACGGCCTATATAACCACGTTTACTGCGGCTTAACCCCATAAAAACCGACTGTGTCGAGTAAATATTGCGGAAAAGTTTCAATCACACAACGGACTTGTGTTATATACTCAAGACTTAGTGATCAAAATAAAGAAATACATACAATACTAAAGACTTAGTGATCAAAATAAAGAAATACATACAATACTAAAGACTTAGTGATCAAAATAAAGAAATACATACAATACAATTGACAAAGATCCATTTACATTTCATTCATTATTACTACGCATTAGCACGTAGAGTATACCGAGGAATTCACAGGAGTTTCTAGTTAAGCAAGAGATTATAGTTAAGTACCTACTTCAGTGTCATCATCTTCATATGCCGGACGTCTGCTGCTGGGCATGGAGCCCCGGAGAGCACCATGGGTCACGGTCTCGACCTACTTGCATACGCAGTTGTACGCCCACAGCTGTGAAGAAGCGAGCCACCGTATTCCTTGAGTCCAGCCAGGCCATGTTCCGTCCACACTCATGGTTTGGTCAGGAGTCTCATGTTGGTGCTTAACTCAGACACATTTTTGTGAGAGAGGCGTAAATACGAATGCGACTGTCTTTCAAAATACAGTTCTCCCTGACCTTGTGGAATCTGCTTCTCATACCATGCCCTACATATTCCAGCAAAATCCAGTGATTGCATGACCGAGCAGAAGGAGAGATTTTAATTAATTATGTGGATTTTTATGAGCTTCGGGAGTCATGAATAGGCACCGAGTGCTCGTTTGCTCCCCATTCTATAAAAAAGGAATTTCTGTGGTCATCGGTATTCATCGAAGGACTCTGACTGCTTCTTTGTGCCCTTATTTCCATGAAATTAGCATGAGGAGACAGACGAAAAATAGCATGAGGAGACAGACGAAAAATAGCATGAGGAGACGGATGAAAAATAGCATGAGGAGACAGACGACACATAGCATGAGAAGACAGACGAAAAATAGCACGAGGAGACGGATGAAAAATAGCATGAGGAGACAGACGACACATAGCATGAGAAGACAGACGAAAAATAGCATGAGGAGACAGATGAAAATAGCACGAGGAGACAGACGAAAAATAGCATGAGGTGACAGACGAAAAATAGCATGAGGAGACAGACGAAAAATAGCATGAGGAGACAGACGAAAAATAACATGAGGAGACGGATGAAAAATAGCATGAGGAGACAGACGACACATAGCATGAGAAGACAGACGAAAAATAGCATGAGGAGACAGATGTAAATAGCACGACGAGGCAGACGAAAAATAGCATGAGGTGACAGACGAAAAATAGCATGAGGAGACAGACGAAAAATAGCATGAGACAGCCGAAAAATCCGAGAGTACTGACATCCGGTCGATTGGTGCGCACTCGTTGCGCTCTTCCCAACACTAGGCCATGGGATTAGGCCTCCAATAGGCCACGGGAAACCGGTATCATACGAGTGACTGGTACCTCCCCGCTCGTACAGGTCCAGATTGTCTGCTTCGTCTTAAATTTACGTTCGCCAATACCGAACGTTTGTCCGTCACACATTCGTAATAACAAGATAGTGACGTCAATAATATTTGTTGATAGACGATAACATTAAAATTCTGCTGATTATTCAAATTATCATTGAATTAGTACATAAGACCTGGATTTTATAGGTCATCCAGTACAATGGAACAAATGAAGTTACTCGTGTATTATAAATGCGGATGTTTGTATGTAACTATGGATCTTGATAACATTTGCCACTTTGATGAAGAAAGAAAGAAATAAAAAAGGAGGAAAGGAAGAAATAAAGCAGGAAATATTTTAATTGATAACAATAACATGGGTTAGTAACATTACAAACTAATTAGCTATGTTTAAATATGTTTAAGCTTATGATTATGCTCACTGGCTTTTATTGAAAGCTCAAAACTGTTATTTGTTATATAACTGTATATTTATTACACGATAACATGTATTCAATCCCTTTAGACTGAAGCTTCCGTTTAATTTGGGAGACACAGAAAATTTAGCTATGACAATTGCCACGCCGTTAAATTAAATTTTAGATGAAATGTGTAAGTCTAGGGTCTCTATGGTGAAACACTTCCCACTTCTCTTATTTTCTTCAGATTAAATTCCTTGCGGGTCCCAAGGCAGTTTTCAGCATTCCCTCAGGCTCCCTACGATCATAACAAAGGGTCACAAGTGGCCCGTAACGAAAGGTCCTAACGGCACTCATCACGGGGCTACGTGGTGTAATAACTCCACAGATATTATTACTTTTTTCTGCCGGTACTAGCGTCCGGACTTCCTACACGGACGAAACTGGGGATTTACAAAAGGTATGTCCGGCCACGCCTCACTTACACCGCCCCCACATGGTACGCGCTAACCTCCCAGGCCCAGCGGAAACGCCTGCAAGCCCAGCAAAATATATCCCTACGGGTCATCACGGGTGCCGGTCGCTACGTCCGCGATGAAGTGATCGCGCGTGACTTGCGGATAGAGTCGCTGGATGAGTTTGTGGTTCGATTGTCGAGCGCTATGTTCAATAGGGCAGACAATGGACCGCATGCTCAT
>JAFELO010000556.1:98014-116026 GCA_017140195.1 Eumaeus atala | reverse complement strand
TTAACGCCACTTCTTACCGCGCACAACTGTACTGTGGAACTAGCTACCTCGCTCGGTATTTCCGATCCGATACGACTTAGAGGTCTTCAAGAAAATTCCTTAAGCAACGCGTCTGTAAGACACCTAGTCATGTAGATGTTTATGGGCGGCGGTAGTTACTACCGACCTGCTCGTTGGCTCCCTATCATCAAACAGTTGATAACAAAAGCATCCGATTGCTGTGACGTCCGATTGCGTCGGGCGATGAGACTATAATTGGGGTTGAAAGATGTGCCGACTCCGCACTCTTCGGTAGATGGTAGAGATGCATCCATATAAGATAGTGTACCTGGTCTGTGACGGTAGTCTCGCCTATAGCCTTCCTCGATATATGGACAATTCAACACGAAAATATATTTTCAATTCGAGACAGAAGTGCCTGAGATTAGGAACTTTAAACAAACAAAGAAACTCTTTAGCTTTATTATATTTTATAAATAAATGAATAAAATCTTTATTTTTGAAAAAAAAAAAACTACACAATAAATCTGAGACTTATTACAGTAAAGAAGTTCTAATACTATCTTAATGTAACCCTTGCAAAAAATGGCCAATAGTCGTCATTTGCTGACATGATTCTTCCGCATGGGCCATAAGTCGACAACACGACCACACCAACACATGCAATATAACTTATAAAAATAAAAAAAATAAAAATACTGTAACAATTTTCAGAATAACATCAATGGTGCCTGAGATAGCGGTGAACCTCATCAAAGCGGACTTTATGAATCTCAGTTCATTCCAAGGATTGAACAAGGCGGTCAAAATGCAAAGCTGGGATATGATCGACACGGCCCCATCCCCTCGCTTCATCAAGACACACCTGCCGCTCTCTATGCTGCCACCGAAGCTCCTCAACACAGCCAAGGTTATCTACATTGCACGAGATCCGAGGGACATAGCAGTGTCTTATTATTATCTACACAAAATGGTCGGAAAATCCTTATACCGTACCTCGTTTAAGACATTCTGGAATGCGTATCGGAGAGATTTGCGTGAGTATAATTTGTTAATATATATTTGATTATTCAGACGATTAAAAAATGAGTTTCCGCTAGGGCGACCACCTTTTCAGAGGCTTTTAAACTGCGTTAGACATATTATAGTGCCCAAGTATGCACACACACAGGTTCGTTCTCTAATTTAGTTTTCCAATGGTGGTTAGCCTGCTACGACGGTTATGCACCTGATTTCCGATCAGGTGCATAACGTGATCTATATAAAGCACGGGGGTGTAACACGGCTGTCCGATAAGAGGGGGGTCTGTCCCACTATCGTCTCCCTAAACCTGAAGACACAAAAGTCTTCACCAGACAGTCGAACTGTTAGGGTTGGACAAGTGCCGCCAAACAAGAGTAGGTCCCTCCGAAAAAAAAAACACCTCTGTCCCGACTTCAGACTGTTACAAGAGATCGAAAAATCCCAACCCAAATTTTTTAGTTCATGGGGATGCCTCACAATTATATTGTAATCATGATTCTAGACGAGCTTGTAGGAAATGTTGCACAGCCTAAGTGAATCCTCCCGACGTATTGGCCTTGACAAATGTTATGTTTAACACGTTCTCCCTAGGCCGGTCAACGTCGATGGTGCTATTCTTGAAGTCGTAGACGAATACGTCTACATCGGGCAACTGTCGCAATTAAGTAGACATAACTTCGAGAAGGAAGCCGATAGAAGGATTCACATTGCATTCCGGAAGCTTCATCACATTCCCACGTCACTTATACCGCAGAGCTTGAAGATAAAAATCTTCAACCGATGCGTTCCCCCTTCATGGCCTACGGGGCCGGTGGCCTCTTAATTTAGAACTGGTCCGCAAGTTTGTGGTAGTTCAACTGGCTATTGTGTTGGGTATTTTTCTGTCCGATAGAATTCGTAACGAAGTCATAAGGCAGAGAACTAAAGTGTCCGACATCACGCGACGAATAAGCTCGCTGAAGTGGCAATGGGCTGGTCACACACTCAGAAGAACAGGTGGTAGGTGGGCCAGTAAGCTTCAGTGCAGTGCAGTAGCCGGTCCGATAAGGGCTGGTATTGATTTGAATGATTTTCGAGAAATGAAAGTTATTTATTTATTGCATAACAACACAACCTGGGACTTGAACACCGGACTTCGCAGTCTATGGCTGCGCTTATCACTGAACCATGGGGCAGTATAGGGTAGAGAGAGACACAAGCGGGCTGTTGGCAGATAGGCCAGTAAGGTTCTGGTTGAGGCCACGATAATACAGTCAAATAACACAATCGATCCACGTTTACTGAAAGTATATGACTTACAGAATGAGATAGGAGTTTTAATGATATGCAACTGAACCGATTTAGCACGGCAATGGACGAATGTGGGTTCATGACTGTACGCCAGAAACAAAACAACAACCCCCTAAAAAGGCTAATGCGATTTTGTCCGCAAATAAGGTAATGGCTTCAGTATTCCGGTACTCGAATGGTGTGATTATGATTGATTATCTTCAAAAGGCTCAACTATAAACTCTGACTGTTATTGTGTCTTACTACGACGTATACGTGAGGAAATAAAAGAAAAACGTCCAGGAATGCTCAGAAGAAAAATCCTGTTTCATCAAGATAAAGTTCACACGTCAGAGCAATTAATGTTTGAAATCCACAATTGTGGCTTTGAACTATTACCGCATCCGCCTTCTTTACCTGATCTGACACCGTCAGAATTCTTTCTGTTCCCTAACGTAAAAAGAGACGTAACGAAAATATTTGACCTCCCAAGTGGGGATGTCAAATATTTTCGACAAACGACGAGGTCAAAACAGCAGTAGACACATATTTTGACTCTAAGGAAGAATCATTTTTCTCAATGGTCTAAATACCCTAAATGTGAGATGTCAAATGTGCTTCGAACTTGATGGTTATCATGTAGAAACATGAAGATTTAACTGTCTTAGTATGTCTTCATCTTCTTGGTTAGGCAGAATACTTTTCAATTCACGCTCGTAACAATGACCCGTATTTAATAGCACACACTTGTAGCGCCGCATACCTATTACTAGTGTTAATTAGTATATGTAGATATATCGTCAGTTACGAGTTGGGCCCTGTTCGCTCGAGAGTTTTTTAAGCGCGTGTTAAATTTGTTATTTGTTCCACACTTGAAATTCGTTACAGATATGATATATTCTGTCTTTGCATACACCTTCCGTATAATTTTAAGACTTGAAACAATAATTTAAAACGAGGTAATTGCATACAAAGTATTTGCTTAATTTATAAATAATAATTAATAAGACATTATAAATCCAGTGCCGTGGACACCGGTTGTCTCACATAACAACGAGGCGTGGGAGAGGCGACATCATAAGAACCTCCATTTTGTGTTCTATGAAGACATGATAAAGGTAATTACGTAACAAACATGGCGGCAAGAGGCTTTTATGCATATCAATCAATCAAGCAAAATTTTTGATGATTATTGGTTATTATCACTTGATATAGACAGCGTCGCTGTCGCGTTTCGTGCGGTTTGTGACTAGCCGGTGGCCCATTGAGGGGGGATGATAGGAGAGCAACGCATCTGCGTAACAATCATGCAAAGTCCATGGGCGTCGTTAGTCATCAAAAGGCTCCGATTGTTCGTTTGCCCCTTATGCTTAAAAAAGAAAATTGACAAAATTAAATACAGCCTACAAATACGAACCCACGTTGAGACACAACATTCCAAGCTAGTATTTATTTTTTCGAACGCGTCTAAAGCACTTTTACTCTTGATGTGACGATTGCATTACATCCGAGGGGTGTGCCGACACGACTGGGGAGGTACCTCCCGTTCATACGAAGCCGACGTAAACTGACGGATTTTCTGTCGCGTTCCGAGCGGTCTGCGAATTGCCTATTGAGGGGGAAGGAGAGGAGGGCTACTCATCTGCAATATTTTATTCATGTGTTTATGGGCGTTGTCATCATATATATTATATATTTACAACTGCTATGCTATAAAAATATAATATTTTATTTATTTTTTCAGGATTTGCGGAAAGTCATTCACGGGATGTGCAACTTCTTGGGTAGAAATTATACGGATGAGAAGATTAACATCCTCGTGGACCACCTCAGCTTCGACAGCCTCAGGAAGAACAAGAACGTGAACAACACCGCCAGCCAGAACGGCGAGAGCGAGATACAGTTCATAAGAAAAGGTAGACGCTTTAGTTAGACGCAGTCTTTTGATGAATATCAACGCCCATAAATATCTGCATAATTATATATTGTATATAACATATTATAATATATAATGCTGTGTTGTCCACCTTTCCGCCTCCCCAGCGATTGGATAAATTTGTTTTTTCCTTTTCGTTGCGCCCAGAGTCGGTTGAGCGGTGCATTAAGGCATTTTCCATGCGTATCAAAAAAAAAAGTTTTAATGCGCAGGCCATTGTTTACTGTGACAGGAGGCAGGCATAATGATCTGAATGGGTCACGTGTTGCAATTAGTAATCGCAATGATATGCTAATAGTAATGTGGAATTATCACACCACGTTAGCCTTGTGGTAAGAACGTAAGGAGTTCTGTCACAGGTACTAGACATTGGAAATATATTTAATATTTTTATGAATTTAAGAAATTGTACGTGTTTATAGAAATACATATAATATATAATTACTGATCTAAGAGTGATTCAAACCCACCACCTCTGGTGTAACACGCGGACGAACCGTCACTTTATGAACTGAGCCGTCGTTAAACTATAAAACATAGCCAACATTTTAAGTTACACAAAATTACATACATATTCTAAATTTCAATGAAACCGGTCCAGACAAAGATGGACGCAAGAGAATTTTATGCATATCAATCAATCAATTTTATCGCAAAACACTAATAACAAATTATCCGTACATGATAGGTCAGTACGTTCGGAAGTCAAGGCCGCGTTTGAGAATACGTTGGTGGACCATCGTCCAGACGGGAAATCAAAGTAATATGAACCAGTTCCTATGAAAGCATTCTTCGATCAACTATAGAACATCCTCGCTTTAACTATTCAGAGACGTGTATACCAGCAGGGGAGCGTAGGTTTGTGAGCGCATAACGGATGGTCGGCCTGATGCAGGGATCGAAACCACCAGAGCCAGCGGGATAGGCTGCATTGTAGAAATGTCATTACATCTTATTGAAATTATTTGCTTTCCAGGTGAAGCCGGCGGCTGGGTGACACATTTTGACGATGCAATGACCTTAGAAGCAGAAGAATACCTACTTACGCGACTGTGTGACCTCAGTTTGAGATATCCTTCGTATAATATAGGCGAAATACAATACTCTCATTTGTGACTTTAACTTAGGTTAATAATTATGATAAGTAATTAAACAGCTAGCATATTACATGTATACGGGTACCGTCCTACAAGAAATTGTAATGTCTTATTTGTAATTTATTGTATTACTCTGTATTAATTACCGGCATCGTGTGTGAAAAATACAGACAGGACTGTGGCCGCTAAATCACGCGTCCTAATTTAGACATTAAAATGGGTGGAAATAAATGGTTTACAAAAATACAAGATGCACGATTTCATGCTGGACTGTCATTCTAAAGAGTCCGCGATTGTACATAAACGAATTTATTTGCAAAGTCAACCTTACGCGCGTGATTTGAAGTCGTTTTTACAAAGCAGATTCTATTTAAAAGATATTTTTTCCAAACTTTTTGCTTTTACAAAGGGCATAAGTTTACAGTTTCACTTGTTTTATATGATTTTGTTACGCTAACTGTATATCGTGGTGATTTTCGAAATCAATAAATGAAACACAATAGTATAACCTAAGTCCATCAGCGCCGCGTCTTAAAATAAAGAATTATGTACAAAAATACTAAGATCACAATATTTGAAAATTAAAGAATAACAACGACATAGAACTACGTATTACTTATCTGTGTGGTTATAATATGAATATTATGAAGCGTGCACGTCTCAGCGACTAGTTGGCGTGAAAGGTCCACATAAATTCACTTTAAAGTACGGACAGATATTTATTTTAGATTTCCGCGCAGAAAATTCAGGTATGGCCGATCGACCGTCATGGAGTACTTTAGATATAGTGCCAGTTTAGACGTCTACCTGGATTAGTGTAGGCAGCAGTGAAGCGCTACATGCTGATGACTATGACGTCGCAAAAGGATCTTTCCCAAAATGCAAAACCTTCACACGAAATGGTAAATACGTTATTATTTAATACAATAACTTTACAAGGACCGTAGGCTACTATCACATTGTCAAAAATGTTGTCATAAGTCATAACTGAGGTACTTTAAATAATTATAAATAGGCAGACATACCGTGCCATGCCTTATATACTTTATACGTTAAGGTAAATAATATAAAAGTATCGTTGATAAGACTGATTCAATTGTAATGCACTACTGACATCCGCATTACATTCTCAAGATCATTTTTACTAGAGAGTACTACGTAAATGTTACTGACAATATTTTCTTCATTTTCTAACGAAGCAATATACAACAGAACAGACAAAAATAATAACAGTTGGGTAAGAGATTCGATATGAACGGTAATCAGTGAATGATGATTGTTTGTTGTGAGGTTCGTACCTAGGGACAGGCTAAGATCGTACGACCATACATACCTCGTCTTTAGTAGTTTATGTTTCGTTAGTTTTTTTATCAAATGTATATTTTATAAAACAACTAACGTATTTAGTTCGCCACCTTTTTCACCCCCAGTGAATGATAACAAGTATTTAGGACAAAAGCAGGCCAAAACAATAAAAAATATTATTTATTCTATCTTTCAAAAAGGATTTGTTGTGTAAAGTCATTTTCAAGCTTCTGCTTTTTTTAAGACATTGTGTATAGAAGCAAAAGTTATCTTAATTTTATTACAAAATTCTGTCAGAAAAATAAATAAAACTTGTGTAATTTAACTTAGATTATTTTATAAGAACGATTGTAAATATTATAAACAATTAACAGGATACGATTATTATTAATAAGCTTAGAGAATATATTTCATTTTTATTATTAATAGTGTGTTGTTTTTTCCCCTTTACGAGCACCATAGGTGTTTTTGTGAGTCCACAAAATAATGGAAATATTCTTGTACGGGTTTTTCTTTGTAGAAGTACCATGTAGTTGAAAGAAAAATACTCCACTGGCTAAAATATATTTTAATTTAGGTCCCAGTAAATCTCACTCGCGACATAATATTGAATCTATCGACAATTCACACGCTGAAATACGTCAAACCGTTACGAAATATACATACATACAAAACGAAACACACAAACATGCATGCGCTCTAAGAGCAATACGCTACTGACGCAGACGGGTATAAAGTCTGGTAAATGTTATTTATAATATATTATATGTGATAGATGCGAGTATCCGGAGATCGGTCGTCTTGGCCTTCATTGAAAGAGGCCAATGTCCAGCAGTGGACCGATCAGGTCTGATAATTATGAAGTGTAATTTTTAGAGTATAATTTTGTTCACAATTAAAAAGAGATTTACATTTTAAATTTAAATTGAGTATTGTCTAGATAAGTGGATTATTAAATGTTAAATGTTTTCATGGGTTTTTAACATTTTATTAAAAAAAAAATAAGGTGAGCTTTTATGTAGACTTTTACTCAGCGGATGCGAGGCATTCAAGAGAGATCACGAAATCCAGTGTCTACTAGAGCTGTTTATTGGTTGGTTTAACAGAGAGAAAGGTAAACAAGGTGTGTTAATAAAACATAATATAATATATGTGAAGAGTCTTTGCCATCGGCGTGTTTGTATGAACAGAGTAATTATTAATGTAGAGGTAATGTACCTACATGAGTATCGTGATATTTTTGTAACAATGTATGATATGTGGCACTCCGGTCTCTCTGCCAATGCCATAAGGGAGCTGGCGTAAAGATGTACTGTCGTTGTATAATATAATTTAACCGACTCGTTATCTGTTTACAAAGTTATTTAACAGTAACTTGTTGATGAAGATGTCTAATTTATTGTTACCGTGACCATCGCCGCTGTAATATCTAGTGACTGTATTTCAGTCAAATTTGGAGAAGCGAGAATCCAAACCAATTGTGCGCGTTTCTGCGTAAAAGAATAACAAATATACTTACACAATTTTACATGTACAATATAAGCCCAGTAGGATAAATCTTGAGATTTTGATATTACGGGATCTTTCAGAGTTCCTTTAGAAAATATAATTATAATGTCACTTGACGAGTGTCACTATAATTATATTCTATATAATATACCGTTGTAAGACGTAATTATTATTTTGTTTAAATATCTTTTGGCGACTAACTGTCCAGTCACCAAAAAACTACTACGTAATACTTAAAAGGGATTTTGTTGTAATACGGTGTTTATAAAACGCCCAACCGCAATTCATCAACCCAAAATCAAACCAAATAACCAACGATACATAAAACGCCATAGAAACATGTGTTCATGAAAGTTTCGATGTAGTATAGTAAGTTCTATTGTTTAAATATAACATTTTAACATCTATAATACTATCTAGCGACCAACAATCATTACTAATTCCTTCCACAACACAAGGATTATAAAAACACCCAACCCCGATGACATGACTGCTAAGATACACAGAACGTCACACAAACACGTTTGTATGATATACGAGCCTAAGACGCAGTGTATTAATTTTTCCTGTACTACGTGTGAGTTGTTTCGTAGCATAAATCACATCGGCTTTGTAATAATCCACGTCATAAATCATACGTTCGCGCCCCGCGGACTCACGCTCCGTGGCTCCGTAGCTCTTTGGCTCCCTGCTCATCCCGCAGTTCCGTTTTTACTTGTGTATAATCTGTACACGCGGGTGATGTAATATAGAAGTAGTTTGTAAAACTGGGACATAATTTAAACGAATCTCTGTGCTCTCATACTACATATCGTCGGGTTTGTGGGTTTCTGCTGTTCAATTTAAGGAAGGGGATGAAGTGCAACAATTGTTTTTATAGCATATGCCGATGCGTTGTCCTCCTCCCCCAATGGGTCACCGGCTACTCAAAAACCACACGAAACGCCACACTGAAGATGACACTTTACGGCGATACTCTGTGAGCGGGAGGTCGTGCCAGCTCAATTCCGCTGCAATGTAGCATGACACTATCTCTTGCCATATTATATGCATTAGTATGAAAAGTTGAAGGATAGCTTCGAATGCTCAATTGACCAAATGAATTGTTTCAAGCGTTTTTTTCCGTTTATATGCGATAACATTTTATTGAAAAGAGATGGATGAGCTATGATTGAAAAGTCATGGGTTCACTGGGGCATTGATTTTCGGGAGAAAGGAAATTTTCATAGGCCCATCATACCAAACAATGACGGAATGATTAATTGTTATTTCATTTGCGAGATGATGCATAGGACGAGGTAGTGCCATCCATAGTGCATGACACTACATTCTCCTATGCAACGGAATCGGGCCGGTACGACCCGGGAGGTACCTCTCCATTACATACCATACATACAATACTGCCGTAAAGTGACATATTCAGCATAGAGCTTCGTGTGACTTGTGAGTTGCCGGTGGCCCATCAGAGGGGAAGCGAGAAGGAGAAGATCATTTCTGCGTAACAATTATGCGGATGTCTATGGACCCCTAATGTAGTATCATTAATTTTATAACTAGATCCGCGAGAGAGCTTCTCTTAAGTACATTTGAATATATAATGAAGACCTTCAAGTTGAACATCAAATTTGTTCGTTACCTAATTTATAAACATTTCGCTTGATTAAAATGTTTTTGTAAATAACGTTGATGACTATCTGGGTACGTCAAAAGGTCCTCGGCTAATGGCTCAGACGTGTAGATTAAGTTAAACTAATTAAGATAGGAAATTGAATTAAAATTAAGGTATCCTCAAAATACTTGCTCACTTAAGGAGGGTGCAGGATCCCAAAATGGGGCTCCATCAACGAGAGTATCCAACTTGTCCTCTGTTGCGCCACCTTCTGCTACTGGTCAACTTGGAGCTCTTTAGGTCTTTCTCTACCGCATCGCTCTGTCCACACCACCCTCCGGAATTCCTTGCTTATCCTCGGAATGGGGCGAGATTTTTGTAACGATTTGTATTGTTATTATCTGCGTAGTTACAGAAAATACACAATCTATATAATATTTGATAGATAATTAAGTAAAGATTCATTCTGAAATCATTAAAAGTTAATTCAATATAACGGAAATGATTTTTTACGAACATTATCATATCAACAGCACCACGCCGAGGTTTACTCGTGGAACTTCGGTCCTCTATATAGCCTGTGGTATTTTTTTTCCGGAGGGAGCTACTACTGGTCGGCGGCGCTATTGCACCCGCCTCGACAGTTCATCGGACTTGCGAAGACTTTTGTGTTTTCTGGTATAGGGAGACGATAGGGGGACAGACTCTTTTCCTTTATAGCCTTCTTTGATGAAATGAACAATTCCATACTAAAATCTTTTTCATTTCATGTCTCCCGAGTGCCTGAGAGTTTATTCTTACAAACAAACGCATACAAACAAACAAACCCTTCAGCTTTATATTATAAGTATACATACTACTATGAACTAATAGTAATTATACTAATTTATTACGAACTAATAGTAATTGTACTAATTTATTCTGAACTAATAGTAATTGTACTAATTTATTCTGAAATAATAGTAATTATACTACTACTAAATAGTAGTAGTAGGCGCTTAATATGAACTATATATAATTTTTACACGAGGTAATAGAGGTAGAGGCAGCATTACAGCCAAACTGGGCCGGCACGACCGGGGATCTTGTGGTCACATAACACCGCCGTAAGGCGACAGCTACGCTGTCGCATTGAGTGCGGTTTGGGAATAGCCAATGGCCCATTGGAGGGGGAGTAGAAAAGGAGTAGAACAAGTGGTTCAAGCCCTGTCGTGGCGGTGGGGCTCACTAGCCTGCGGTGAATCGAGACAACCTGAGCGAAGACAATTAACCAAGGTGGGGGCTGCACTTCATACCCCTCTTATAAGAAGAGGGCACTAAAGAGCAGGGAGCAGACGGCGCTTTTGCGCACTGGGCAGGAGGAGAAGATGGGAACCTCACCACATTGCCCTGTCTCAAAGTTGGTGGGGTTGTCCTGTGGTGCGGGACAGCCCCATCTGTAATAGTGGCGTTGGTCCATTAGGGGACCGCGGAGGTGCCCTGATGATTTAATGTTCTGGGCCAACAGTCACGCAGATATTATTATCATTATTGTGGCACACTCACTGATACGTCAAACAGGGTTCACTATGTTAAGACACGGCGCTGATGGATTCAGGTCCATTTTATTTCATTAATTGATTTACAAAATCATTAATATATACAGTGAGCGTCTCAAAACCGTCCATATAAAAGACATGCAAATGTCAAAGTATGCACTCAGTAAAAACAACTTAAACTCTTGCGCATTAGGCTGACTTTTCGAGGGAATATGTTCAAATTTTGCACATCTTTTAAATAAAGTCTGCATATCAAAAGTCGAAATCGAAACAAGGTCGACATTGCAAAAAATATGCTCGATGTCGATCTCTAATGATGCTCTAGAATGACTATTCAGTATGAAATCATATATCTTGCATTGTTGTAAATCAGTGGTTCCATTTATAACATTTAGATAATTGTTTTTAAATGCTTTCAAACAGAACTTGGTCTTGCTAACGAAGATCAATTATTTTTTTGTATTCATTGTATTAACAATGAATTTAATTATGAAATTAGATTAAGTTATTGTTAAAGAAGAGTGTTCATTTCATACATATTACAAAACAAAGTTGTGTCTACATGTGATCGATTTTCTCTTCAAATTTTTTTTTTGTGTTTTGGCCAAAAATTTTAGCCCCACACGATCACCAGTTGATTATAATTATGTTACAAAGTTAACAAAGCAAACAAAGATAACAAAGTTAAACGTACAATCCTTTTAGTTCCACATTCTTCGATAAAACAGATAGATAAAAGAAATTTTAGAAGATTTTGTTGACGTTCGAATGTTGAACGTTGGCTAAAATAACAGGAGATAACTAAAAACGTTGGATCAATGTTAGTGCATGCATACAATAAACGAAGGTGGCCGTTCTGTTTTCATACCGTTGATGACGTTACTCGTTATTAGTACTCGTATTAATTATATTATTGTTACTCGTTATTAGTACTCGTATTAATTATATTATTGTTACTCGTTTTTAGTACTCGTATTAATTATATTATTGTTACTCGTTATTAGTACTCGTATTAATTATATTATTGTTACTCGTTATTAGTACTCGTATTAATTATATTATTGTTACTCGTTATTAGTACTCGTATTAATTATATTATTGTTACTATAAGATATTACTATTTCATACAAAAACTAATCAACGGATTTACATGAAATTTGACATACGTATAAATACAATGTGTAACAAAAACCGTGTTGTTCCTGCCAGGTGTATAATCAGTAACGAAATTCAATTCAAAAAATAATCTAATAATCTAAAAATGCATGCCATTTATTTGATCAACTTACAAAAACAAAATAAATGTTAAATTACTACAACATTATTATAATTCGTAAATTAAAATGTCCCGCAGGCCTGAACAAGTCTGGTGGATAAATCGCCGTACGGGAAATGTTCATGACCCCGAGTGTATTAGAGGTTATGATGACAATCGACTGTGGTGTGGTAGTAACACAAATTTACGTAATTTTAAACATTCTTAAGTTAGTTAGTAAGCTCTTGGACTTCGCTTGTCTTCAGAATTATGAATGTTGTTAAGGAGTAAACTCCACATGAATAAGTTCACACAAACTGTATCTTTGCTTTAATAGACGCCTTCGAAAAGTATATAGCAACGAAAATAAATTAATACAATGTTCATTTTCTTTGTCATCTGCTACAGGCGTGTTTTGATGTATTTGATCCTTTTTTAGTGCTTAGAGAATATCAACTATTATTTACAACGAATGAATGAGTTCAATGTACCACATAGTGTTGGTAGTGCCGCATTGCATCGGCATTGTGCCGGCAGACCAAGGTACCCCTGATTCAGTGTGAATTAGCTATGTTGTGGATGCGTGTTCCCATTGGCTCGTAAGAGAGAGAGAGAGAGAGAGAGAGAGAGAGAGAGAGAGAGAGAGAGAGAGCGAGAGAGGAGGGAAGGAGATTAACCCATCTACACAAAAGTCATGCGGTCAGGCGTTTGCCTTGCAAAAATAGTTTTCAATGATTGAATATTTAATTTCATTCTTCTGAGTACAGAAATTTAAAAAAATCGTCGGCTTTCGAAAACTATTGAAAGTACCGAGATCTAATTTCATTCATGTCTCACCGTCTGGTGCTAGTTAACCGTAGACCTCAACATTGATTAATGTAGCTTTAGATCATAATTATGGGGGCTGAATAATTTGCCTCGAAAATATCAATTAAAAGGCGTTTAACATTTTTTATTGGTCTAGGGGCTGGTACAAGGAGGAAAACGAGCAGTGAGAAGCTTTTATTAACTAGCTAGGCATTTTATTTAGGTTGTGTAACTCTTTAACGGTGAAGAATGACAAACCTTAAATTATGCAGATGTCTGTAGGTGTCGGCTTACCATTTGTGACCACTCTTTTGTACGTTATGTAAAAAACTCGATGAATTTACAAAAATACCAAAATACACAGTCAGGGTCTCAAAACCGTCCGTTTAAAACAAATGCACATATCAAATTATGTACTTTGTAAAAACACCCTAAAGTCATGCGTGCAAGGTTGACGTTATAAAAAGATTCACGGATTCTTTAGAATTTCATTTTGTTATGAAATATTGTATATTGTATTTTTGTAAAACGATGGTCTGACAGTTTCCATACAACACTGGAAGCAGAAAGAGGCCATCGCCTCACAGGACCTGCTCATTCGCGTACCCGGTCACTTTTAACACAATATTTTCGTACCGCGTGGCTTTAGGAGTAAATTTCCAAAAACAAGAACCCACGCTTTCAATTTAAAATTTGGATGCCAATAAAGTTTAATTATATAACATTGGGACCCGTATAAAAGAGTAAGACCCCTCCGGGTCCACGGGTCATTGTGAGAACACAAAGAGGGTCTTAATTAAGATAAAACCAACACAAATACGAAGGTAATTCCATGCCAACCTTTAATGAAACCTGTGGCGGAATATTAACGGTTTTGCTACAATTTTCATTTACTTTGTTATAGTAAGTCCAATTCCTGCATTGTCGAACTGGGCCGGCATGACCGGAGAGGTACACCTCTCACTCGCGCGATTCCGCTAATTGACATTTGTGCTGTCGGTTTTCGTAAAGTGTGAAATGGTAGTATTTGAGAAGAAGGCAGGAGGGAATCACCTAGAAACTCATTGGAGTTATATACGGGCATAGGTTGTCACCGGAGATAACCTATTGCTCGCCTCCCTTTATTATAAAAGAAAATGTAGCTTATTGTTTTCGTATATACGCGAATGTTATTCATCGTTGTGTCTCTTTAACGGATTTTGTCGCGTTTCTTTAGGATTTCTTGTGGAATGAGACAGAATCACCGTCATTCTGTCTTTAAAAAATGTTGATACCTCAAGTTTCTATATCCCGACGTTTCGATAACCTTTCGGCTGTCATGGTCACGGGCAGACTGAAGATTTTAGTCGTCTGGTTGAGTATTTATATGCTGCAGAGTCATTAACAATTAATTCGTCCGATTCATATACAACGTGCTTAGTGTGTATTTCAGCTGGGTTGAGTCATTTTTTTGTTTTTGACTTAATTATTTTTATCACCGGATCCCAAGCAGGTGGTAAGACCGAACCATCCTCTCTGTTAAAATTTGGATGCTTTCTAATTTCAATCGCCTCACGAATCATATTCGGATGGAATCGAGACTCTTTCGCGAGGATTTGAGGTTTGTCAAATCTAATTTAATGGCGGGCGTTATCTTGTACATGTTGATAAACTGCAGACTTAGTAGAACGACGATGTTTAACATCTGCAATATGTTCTTTAACGCGTGTTCTTATTGATCTCTTTGTTTGACCTATGTATGAAAGCGTGCATTCGCAATCGAGTTTATATACTCCTGCGTCCTGTAGTTGGATCTGAGGCTTTACCGGTGGTAAGAACTGACTTATCTTTTTGGCGGCTTGAAGAAAGTTTTATTAGAAGCACAAAGATGTAGCCAATCGTATCAGTGACCCCCTTCATGTATGGTAGTACCAGCGATATTCGCTCAACTGTGGCCGGTTTCAGTCTATTTTTGAGATGCAGACGTGGCATTTGAAGCCTATTATTAATCAGTACTTACTTGACATGCCGCAGTTCGGCACCCAGGTGTTGATGTCTTAAGTTTACGCGAAAGTTAGACATTACAATAAAACTACTTTTACGGATTTTCTCGCGGTTTATTAAATTTAAGCTCGAGGTATTTGAAACAAGGACTTTCCAACAGTACTTAGTTGTATTGGATGGTGGTGTGAATCACCATTCAAATACCTGTCTGTATGGGTCGATTTCCTATACACTGAATGACCTAGAGTGTCATTCGGATTGCGGATTATCAACACATCCAAGAAAGCCAATGAATTGTTTGTTTCTAACTCCATCGTAAACTGTATTTTAGAGTTAATAGAATTTAGATGGTTCAAAAATATAAGTACTTTATCCTTTAGTAGTATCGTAAATGTATCATCGACGTATCGCTTGTAGAATCTTGGTATTATAGGTGCGGTTTGAAGGGCAGCCTCTTCAAACTGTTCCATAAATATATCTGCAACTACGGGAGACACGGGTGATACCATTGCGACTCCATCCACTTGGTTGTAAAATTGATCATTCCACAACATATAGCCAGAAGTGAGGCAGTGTTTCAATAGTTCTGAATATTCCGAAGGCAAATTATTATCGTTAAGCTTTCTTGACACTACTGCAATACATTCTTGTATTGGCAAGCATGTGAAAAGAGACTGTATACCAAAGCTTACCGTCGTTTCATTGTCATTGAGACGTAGCTGTTTAATCTCTTCGACAAAGTGATAAGAATCCTTTATAAAAGCGCTGGTCTGACCACGTAGTGGCGACCTCACTCTTGTTGTGCCAATCTATAAGTAGGTGAATCAATCTGGCTTACTATCGGACGTAGTGGAGCATTTAATTTGTGTATCTTTGGTAGCCCATACAGTTTAGGGGGTTTAGCACATGAAGGTATTAGAATGTTAATGTCCAAATTTAGTGTATCCGAAGAGATCTTGGCAAGATCACTGGTGATTTTTAGAACTTTATTGGTGGGGTCAGTTTTGACCTTTCGGTAGGTGTTCTCATCCGACAAAAGTTGTTGAATTTTATCGTTGCAGTCGGACGTATCCATTATGACAGTAGCATTTCCTTTATCTGCACGGAGCATTGTCAACTCTGGTTTACTGCGCAGGTTTCTTAACGCATTATATTGTTCTCTGGGAATATTCAGTTTCGGTACAGTACTTCGTCGTAAGGCTGCTGATACATCTTGTCATATAGCCTCTGAATCTTCCTTCATAAGATTGTTTCTAGCCAGACAATCCTTGATGTTACATATTATTTCTTCATATGGAATCTTTCTTGGTGCAACGGCAAAGTTCGGACCTTTTTCTAATACCTTCACAGTATTGAGATCTAAAATTTGCTTCGACAAGTTAACCACAGCTTGTGATCGGTTATTATCCATGGTAACTCTATTGTTAAAAATGTATATCTAAATGTAGCACATGAGACGATCATTTAGCGACTGTATAGCGTGGCAAAAATCACGAGATAAAAGGTACCACACATTTTTCTCTCCTGAACTCTATTTTAAATTTTCTGTTGACGGTAAACGCTTTTACGCGACTTCACCACCCCTGGGTAGGCTCCAGTTGTGTGTGGGGCTGGCGGAAAATTACACCAACCACCACTGAAAACCAGCAATCAATCAGTGCTGCCTTTACCGAGGCGCCCCGGAACTAGAATTAACAAATGCAACACCTGGATGTACACCAACATAGTATTTGCTGATCGAGCACCACGCCGTGGGGCGCAGCATGCGGGCACGCGTGTAGTCCTTACACACGTAACGCATCGCAATTTATAGCACTATATCTATAGCAAAACCTGGATAATGCATGTAATGTTCCTGGCATAACCTAGCCTGACAAACACAAACATACGCACACAAATACTTAAATTTTAAAATATGTAAGAGAGAGTTTTTAACGGGAAGATAAGGTAAAGCTGAAGGTAGAGCAAAATTTGTAATTTTCAGCGTAACACTAATGTCTGCGCTTAATGTTTTAAAGGCGCCATAAGAGATAACAAACACCCGAATCCCCGGCTATCGTAGGAAAAATGTAGTAAAAGTAAAAGGTAGGTGGAAATCAGTAAACGATGGCGGCACCAGTTCTATAATGATGATTGTACAAAACAATGATACAAAATATTAATCAATAACGAGTTAAATAGAAAAAGGTGTAGAAAAAGTGTAATTTTTATAGAATAGGGGGCAAACGAGTAATCTGAACCATTTTACGACCCCTCCCAGTGGGCCACCGGCTACCCACATAAACGTACGAAACGCGACACTGAAGATGTCACTCACTTTACGGTGGTATTATGTGTGCGGTACCTCCCCGGTCGTGCTGGCCCAATCCTATCGCATAGGAGGATGTAGTGTCATGCACTATGCATGGCACTACCTCGTCCTATGCAGCATTGCACTTCCTCTTCCTAGAACTGACGGTGAAAATTAGAACATTTTTTCTAAAGTCGGATGAAATACGTAATCATTGTGTAAAATGTCTTGTCATCGTAGTAAAATGATTTTAGTGTCTCGTGACGTGCTAACAGATAAACAATTAAGACTAAACATCAGCTGATGATAAAAAAACGATTGTCACTAGAACCGCATGGAGACAATTGGCACATACAATATCATGATACGGTTCATAGGGGTGACACTGGAT
>JAFELO010000556.1:56808-83618 GCA_017140195.1 Eumaeus atala | reverse complement strand
TTATACCTTGCTCAAGGGTCCATTGTAGGCTGTCAGAAGTCATCTAATAATTTGGGTATTAAGTGAACAAGATGTACAGTAGCCGCCTGACAGGGGAGGTGCCTCTCAATCACGTGGTAGCGTAAGAGACATCTTCGGTGTCGCGTTTTGTGCGGTTTATGAGTAGCCAGTAACCCATTGGATGCAAAGCGGACAATGGTATTGAGGCGGAAGTTCATAGGCGTCGGTAGTTAAAAAGGCAACTGATTGCTCATCTGCCCCGCTATACAAAATACCTGGTTCATAATTTTCCCTTAACTTTTTTCAGGATGGGACTAAACCCTAAGGTGCTACTGGATGTCTTGAACAACTCATCGGCCCGCTCCTGGTCCACGGAGGTGTACTGCCCCGTGCCCGACCTGGTCCCCACTGCTCCCTCTAGCAAGAACTATGACGGTGGCTTCAAGAATGAACTCATGGTTAAGGTATGGCATTTTGTGACTGTTATAAAAATTACCGGTACGATAGATTTATATTCTTCAGAAAATTCGTAATATCAATCGGCTTGCAAACGCTTAAAAGAGATTACTCACACAAAGATAAAAATATTGCTAAAACAAATGAAAAAAAGATTGTTTAAACAAATGAAAAAAGATTGTATAAATATAGATTATTATTTAAGTAAATGCGGTTATTTGAACAAACGCTGTAAAGATCGTTTGAACAAATCCAAAAAGAATTTTTAAACCGTACGGAATTGGAGTGCGTAATTCAATTATACCCTTTTTAGTAGGTCGTTTAGTCTGGAATAATCTTGTCACGGACAATGCAGTACAGTGCACAAATGGAAATGCCTAATGAAGTCCGGCTTTCAGGAGCTTAGTCTTTTTAAGCTTTTTAAGCTTGGGTCTTTCGTAGCACCCTATGTGTTTTCAGTGTTTCCTGTATACATAAAATGTAAAAATATTGTAAATGTAAAAGTCTATTACGAGTATATAGACATACAGTAGTGACTATCTGTTACGCTTTCACGGCTAAACCGCCGGACTGACTTTGGTGAAACTCCGATTTGCAAACGCCAGTTAAAATATAGGCTATATATATTCTTTCAAAAATTGCTTCCATTGGATCATAATTGGGTTTTTTGTAAAAGAATCGAAACTAACGAGACTGAAACAGCGGGCGAAATTAGCTTATAGACAAAAAATAATTATTTATTTTATAACATGCCTTCTGACTTTTTTCTATAGTATAGGGGGACAAACGAGAAATAAGATCCTTTCAACGACTACCGACGCCCATGAACATCAGCATAATTATGCCGATGCGTTGCCATCCTTTTCATCTCCCCCCACATTGGGCCGGCTACCCACAAACCGCACTAAGTGCGATACTGCAGGTATCACTTTACGGCAATATTATGTGCGCGAGAGGTACCTCCCCGGTCGTGCCTCCCCAATTCCGTTGCATAGGAGGATGTAGTGTCATGCAATATGCATGGCACTACCTCTTTCGAAGCTAAAATCGAAATTCAAACTAGAAATCGAGGTCTCTTGACGACAACCGCAGATGCGTGTCCGTCCCTCCTTCTCCCCCTCCAATGGACTATCAATTTACGGCTAGAGCTATCGTCACATTGCAGCTAAAACTGTCTATCGTGGACCTGTTGCTCAGCTTAAACCGGCGTTAGTTACAGCTATTCTGTTCGGCTTTGTGCATTTGGTAATGCCCTGCTGCATTGTAGCCGGCATCGTCACGTCAATAAGATATCTGTCACTTATGTGACACCGCCGTAAAATAAAAGCCATACTTTTCTCCAAAGAGTTTAGCCATATGAATCAAGGAACACTATTATCATAATTATAATATTATTTCAATTGCCTGTAGGATTTGGAGCTGGCGAGCACCATGGCCCTGGGCATCCGGTCACCAATCCCGTTAGGAGCGGTCGCCACGCAGCTGTACCGTATCGTGCAGTCCAGAGGTTACGGACAGAAGGACTTCTCATTTATATACCAGCTGCTGAAGGAGGAAGCCAACAAGAAGTAGAATAAATATTTTATGAGCTATAACTTTTTTGTCTACCTTTATTTTACTGTATGTACATGTGTACCGGTAGCTTGATGGTGATTAAGGATATAACAATGGGCTACGTAACACTGAAATAATGTTCAAATCCGACCATTAGTTCCGGAGATTACCTCATTCAAACTAACAAACACGTAGAAATCTACGTACATACATACACATACTCGAATAACTTTTCCATTCTTATGAATCTGTCGAATAAAACCCGTTTTTTATAGCGAAACATAAATTGTGTTAAGTGGAAATCATTTCACGCTCAGCAAATTACAAAGACAGACTGCTCTTGAATTTATTTAACGGCAACACGGAGAAAGTTCAAAATTTGAAAAATCCCTCTGTAGAACTTTACAAAGGCAAACGCAAGGACAATAACAATGGCGTGTTTGGAATCGCGCTAAAATAATCACTCACAATTCCCCGCTCGAGAAATCCACTATTACTTACAACTAACAAAGAAGCACTCAAATTTCTACAAAACCATAAAAATATCCGCGACAATGCCGCCATGATTGCGTGTTTTTTTTTTAATTTTCCGCCGAGCTTAGGCAGCGAAAATGCTGGCCATATTGAGTTTTTTTTTCGCCGGCGGAAAAAATCGAAGGGACAATAGGAGGGTCGGTTTGTGTCATAATCATATTTTTCTCGACACAAAGGCATTCTTACGTTAATACGACTGGGTAATAAATGAGTGAAGCGCATGTATGAGCGGGTTTTGGCGCTTTTTTATTCTGTCAAAGCGTTTTGGCGCGATTCGGCCATTTTAAAAGTCATTTTCGTACCTTTTCGCCGGCAGGTAATTGTTCACGTGACTCTTTTATTACGGCACCGGGTTGTGTAAAATGCATGTTGTCGTTAAATTTAAAGCGTATTCGACTTTGATCCACTTCGTTATAGCCATGAAAAAAAAAATTTCCTTCCTCTTGGACGTTAGAAGTGCAAAATGACTTCTTAACTTTGTGCTGGTTTTACAAGAGATACAATTACTGTATAGAAGATGAATCAGGCTGGAGGAGTCGGAGAAAATTGTCTCGCCCTGTGAGACCAGCGTGAAGTATGTTAACATTGGCCATTAGACCATATCTTCTAGCTCCCCGAGGACCCGGTCGGCCTGAATTAAGGAAATGGAAAAAAGAACAACCCATATCTATATATAAAAGTGAACCAGTCATAGTGATTCATAACGATACCTCGGAAACTATAACAACTGCAAACTTGGCTGCTCCTGTTGTCTTCAAGGAAAATTCGGACACAATGTCTAAAGCACCTAAGGTGATGGCCATTTACAGCTACCACCGTATTATAAATTAAATGGAATATTATATTTGATTATAGTACCGTATTATAAATTAAATGGAATATTATATTTGATTATAGTACCGTATTATAAATTAAATGGAATATTATATGGACTCCAACCTCCCGTTGAGTCTCTAACGGACTATATAATTAGAACGGTTAAAGTATTTTGATTTTTTATTTTAATTTGTCTCGAAGACATTCACGAAGTATTTATTGAATATTCTTATAATACACAGTGAAACAGCGGATCTCTTGTCATGTTCAGCGTTGTTCACATCTCCGTTAAATATTTCGAATTAATCTATAAGAATAATATTAGCTTTCAGACTGACACATTCAGAGTGTTCTCTCTTCAGACTTTGTTTCTTACGATGTAACCTCAGGAACAGTAAGTAATTCCTGAGTACATTCGGGCCTACTTTTGTATTATTTTTATCTTCTAAGTTGCTGTGCCATTAAAATAATTTTCAACGTTGGTGACCTTTTTTTTCGTACTGGAAAAAACATTTTCAAAGGTCATGTCCGATAAGAATTTCGTTTCATCGGAGCTGCGAGCTGCTCGGAGTAATCAGTTACTTAGTTTCTGTAGCGGTAATAATAGGTGATGTTAATTTCTTTTAAAACACACTTTTCTTGTAAAACCACATTGCCTCATTCGAATTGCTTTCAAAGGGGGAAAGTTGCGAGCGACGGCTAGACTTACCTTGTAATAAACATCGCCTATCTATAAAACTCAGACGCCACCTTCTACACGAACGCCCATTACTCGCTGACATCGACTTGGAATTTGTTACGTCATACATTCAAGACTTACATCATTTTCAAGGCAATGTAAACTTTAACACAAACTCTTAAGGTGTGAAATGGTGAATCTGCTCACACCGTACACGTTCTATATGTAAAAATATGAATGTGAAAATTAAATTTTTATTGCCACCGATTTTGTTGGGAGTCTTCCAAACCGTTGATTTTCAATTACAACCCCGGAAGCGAGCAGAAGTAATGTCCACGAAGCGTGTTTATTATCTGTTAACGATCTTATGAGCTGTTGTGTGATTTTCAAACATGATCGTCATCATCATCAGTCGGTCGGCTGACGGACTTCGTACGAGTACATGGAGTACATGGAGTAATGGTCCGAATGTTCACACAGTGCGAGACCCCGGGTCAAGTCCCAAGTCGGACCAAGTGTATCGGGCTTCTCCAATCCAATGGCAGTCCGAAGTCAAAAAGTTGGCGGTGTTACACCCCCGTGACTCGGAACCACGTGAATCCGTGGGCCCTGCGCCTGGTCTCTCTCCGGTCGTGTAGTATTGCCGTCCCATCGCAATAGGAGAATGAGGAAATAGAGGAATAGTCTCTAAAGAGAAGCCTATGACCTTGGCATATAAAGCTAAATATGTATTAAGGTATGCCGATAGATGTACCGTGGGTGTGGTCATTGTTATAGTTCTCTCTCAATCAACATTTCCTTCTTTTATATTATAGGGGGACAAACGAGAAATCTGAGTCTTTAAACGACTACCCTCTCATGAACATCATCATAATTATGCCGATGCGTTGCCCTCCTTTTCACCCCCAATGGACCACCGGCTACTCACATATCTCATGAAATGCGACACCGTTGGTGTCACTTTACGAAGGTATCAGGTGTAGGAGTTGTGACATATGGCCTAAGTGATGTGGTGTTAATAAGGATTATTTAGCAAGAGCTATAGCTGGAATTGTAACCGAATTGGGCGTGAACAACCAGGGAGGTACCTCTCCCTCATATGATACCTTCGCAATTTGCAGCTGTGCTGTGGCACTCTGTGACTTGGAGATTTACTCTGTTAAAGGGGAGCAGGGAATGCAACAGGTGTGCATAGCAATTATGTGAATGCTTATTAACCTTCGGTTGTCACCGTAAAATCGACTATTCATTGGCACCCTTATTCATCCCTGAATGACTTACTTTAAGTGGTATCGAGTGAGAAATCCGACACATGGTCTGTATAACAATAATGCCGATGGTTTTGCCGTTGGGTATTCACATAAAGTTAAAAAATGCCACAGATCTGCATTAATGAAATCTAGATTATTTTTAGCCGAAAGTCTTCGTAGCTCCTCGCTAGTTAGGCAGTGTGATGCGGTGATCTTGTTGGTGGGACGGCTTTGATAATGCAGACTGGAGTGATCTCTGCGGTCGTGTGGGTTCACCTGTCTCACACAATGTGGTCTCTGAAGGGACAGACCATTTGAGCAGTCACTGGACACTTGTGCACCAGGCGCAGAGCTTAGTAGGACGTGATGGAATGTTACACTGCAGCAGATTTGGGCTGGCACGACCAGCAATGTGCCTCGCGTTCAAATGATACCGGCGTAAAGGGGCAGCTTCGGTGTCGCGTTTCGCGTGGTTTGTGAAATGGACTAGCCATTGGAGGGGAAGCGGAAAGGAGGGCGACGCATCGGCATAGTAAATATGCGAATCTTCGCCGACTGCACGTTGTTCCCCTATACAATAAAAACGGCGCTTTTCACTGGTCTAAGATGAAGTGGATTGTCAGGATGTGACGGGGAAGGAAAGTGCCGTACTGCGACCGATTGACTCAGTTGATAGCGCACGATATTTGAAAAAGAAATATAAAAGTAAATCCTTATATATCTGCAGAAATGGTTGACAACTAGCTGACCCCATTGACGTTGTTATGCTATGAATTTAATTTGTTGTCACTACCATGGCATTCATATTTTATATTTTTGTAAATCAATAAACTTCCGTCACATTTCGTGAAATATCCGTGCGAAGCCGGGACGGACTGACTGTATAGTTTAAAACTTTCCACGGTAAATGGGCTATCTGACACCGTAACAATTTTGCAAGCCTAACCGCTACTAGTTCTTAATAATAGCGTGTTCAAACAAACTCCACTGTTTTATAAGATAATAGTGTTCCGTCCCGGCTTTACCCTTGAATAACAGGGGTCAAGTTAGACACTAAAACCTTCCTCCCAAATTGCGCTATCCATGGGTAAAAACATAGACACACACAGACATACAGCTTTTAGCTTGAGCTTTGTTTTATATATGTATAAGAAGAGAATGAGTAATACTAAAACAATAATAACATGTTATCCCCTATTAGAGCGCTGCCGTGAAGATGTGTTGTTATTGTTAAGGTACACAGGTATAGAAGTATAGAATATAGATTGATTATTGTGATGGTGATGTTGGTGATAATGGTACGAGGCATGAAAGTGTCCCCAGCCTTATATGTTGCGGTGAGAACGAAAAGTGGTGCACTTTATTAAATGCCCGCATACATTAATTTAATTAAGGCAGATGGAGTGGTGCAGTGCGTGTGTTGAACACTCGCTGCGGGTTCGCTACTGGACATGCCTCGATGTGAAATACGTTTACATTGGTCAGCAGATCAAGGGGATTTATGGTGAATTAATTGAGCAAGTTGGCGATTTTTTACATGTTACTTTTTCATATGAACTTTTGATGGGTAACCTAATTTATAAGGTTTGTGTTTAAAGTGTTTTTAATGAGGTTCACTTTCATAAATATGGTTATGATTATTGTTAATTACCCTGAAACAGGTTGCTATAAAGAGCCCCACCACGGTTTAAGCCTTGTGGAGGTGGGGCTCAGTAGCCTGGGGTGCATTGAGACACCTTGGGCGAAGCCAAATGAACCGAGCAGGGTGCTGCGCGTTGTACCCCTCTTATCGGAAGAGGGGACTGAAGAGCAGAAGTAGGAGGTGCTCTTTGTAACCCTCTTATAATAGGAGGGGACAAAAGAGCAAAAGTTGGCGGCGCTTAGGCGTACGGGCAAGGGGCGAGAATGAGAACCTCATCCCATTACACTGTCGCAAAGTTGGTGAGGTTGTCCAGGGGAGCAGGACAACTCCATCTGAGGGGGTGACGTCGGTCCCTTGGGAGGCTGACTAGCCGTGAAGGTGCCCGGATGTTTTGTTGTTTCGGGGAACCTTACCAAAAGCGGCAGTGATGATACTCGCGGTGCTTTTTGTAGGCATTCGGCACTATAATGTGCCGCGTGACCCCCACACCACTGGACCCCACCCAGGGCCAGTGAAGGCGCGTAAGTGCGTTTCCCCGCGTCAACAAAAAAAAGTTGTTACAAAGAGAACTTAGCCATAGCTGTTGCGTATGGGATATGAGTGATTGTGTGGAGATATGTTGGTTTTCAGCGAGTTTTTTTGAAGTTACACTTCTTTACACACTCTTTACTCAAGATGTATGCTAATGAACGCGTGACAAGAGCACTTCGAAAATTGGGATCACAAGTTGAGAGGGCGTGACTGAAGATAGAAAGAAGAATCTTTCGTACGTCTCACTTTTTCTCAGAGCCAGTTGCCTCTTGTAGAACTAAAGAAGTTTTACGTCTGCCATGTGGTACCTTAAGTACACTCGTCTTTATAGTATAAGGGGGTAAACAAGCAGCGACTTGTATACTACCAAAGAAATATGATAAATTATTACGCCGCCCTGACAACCTTCTGCCCTCCCTTGGGCCACCAAAAACTCATACAAAACGCGACAGTGTAGCTGTCAATTTAAGGTGGAATCATGAGAGCGAGATGTAGCTCCCCGATCGTGCCGGCTTAATGAGGCTGTAATGCCGCGTGGCACTGCCTTATACAGATATTTAGTGGAACAAAAACAAAACAATAAAAAGGAATATAGCGATCCACATTACGATATCCACTATAAAGCTTATCTATAGGCTAACAAAACAAACGGACATGCGTGTGTTTTCTACGGACTGAAATAGCTCGAGCGATTTAATAGAATTTTCAGGACATGACACACTCAGAGCAATAAAAAGGGCACGTAAGCATTGACAGATTTGCCTGGAATTTGACATATATAAACAACTGGAATCTGTAATAAATACTTTTTATTTCGAAAAGAAAATAACAATGACATGGAACAAATTTCACTCGGGTAAAACAACAGAGCACAGCCACTATGGCAAATATTGAGTGGTAAAAAAGCGGCAAAATTAATCCACGATAATTAATTTCTTCATGCTTACGAAACACATGCAGGTATAAATTAAAGGTTGTATTCGGTTCACTCTCGTTCGGAATCTCACCAACCGCGCGACACTTTGCGCAAACCAAAGTAAGAGTTACTTTTAACCTCCACTTACTTACCTAAGAAGGTAATATACAAAATAAATGTACAAAATAATATACAAAATAATATACAAAGTAAATGTAAATTGTTATGACACCACTTTTTAAACACACTATCCTTACTCCCCTCTACTCTCCTCTCCTGTCCTCTACTCTACTCTCCTCTCTTATACTCTCATCTCCTCTTATCTACTCTCATCTCCTCTCCGCTTCTCTACTATACTATCCTCGTGGCGCCCCACCGCAACTCAGTGTTGCCAATCGCACGACTCCGCTCCTCCGTGTTGCCAACTACACATCTACTTTCCCATCGCCTTAACCAACTTCTTACAATATAATGACATTTACCATCTCATGTCGGTAAATCATAAGATTTACTCGTACAGCCCAATATACGAGTACTGACAACATTGAGTATATTGTCACCTAACAAGTTCTCATGTGAATATTTTATAAATCTGATAATATTAAAAGGAATTTACAAAACCACAAGGTACACAACTTCATATTCAACTGTCATTGTCAAGTACCCGTGCTGGTACATAAACATATGTATTGCAATGTCGACCTAACGTATCTGATTTTGAGTCGTTTTTAAAATGCACGTTCTATTAAAGACATGTGCAAAATTTTAACATATTTCATTGAAATGTCAACCTTACAGCTTTTATATAGACTGTTCTGAGTCGCTCACTGTATATCTTGGTGTTTGTATAAATCTATGAATATTAAATAATAAGTGACGAATTGATAATCTCCTTTTCGAAGTCGATTAATTTACATTCCCCGCCAATTTATGCTATACAGGAAAAGATAATTTGAAGAACAGTTAAGTAAATTCTGTTCATCAAAAACTTAAGATTGATAAAAAACGAAACACGACGATACGGCACGTGACCGGAATGTTCCGAATTGTCGGAATTTAACATGGCCACTTTTGTTGGCTCATCAGCGGCTTGATTCCGTATTCCGTGACGGAAATCCCAACTTTACATTCAATTTAAAACCCCGGGACGCAGGGGGTTTTATAATTAAAAGATCACTATAAAACCCCTCATTAACAAACGCTTTCTCTCCACATACTCGCAAAATTCAAACGGAATATCATATTCAAGTTTTTGCAAGTGAAGTGGTATTTTTACGAGTTTTTGTAATAAAATTTACGGAGTTTTTTCTTGAATTATTAAGACGTGAGTTAAATATTTAAGGAGTTTTACTTTCACTTAAATTAGTGTGCCTTTATCTTACCTTCTTTGTGATTTATTGGGATTCTGCAGTCAAAACGAGTTTACTATTTCAATGTTTTTACTTTGAAGTGGTGTTGGGGTTCCATAGGCTTAGGTCCTCCCTTACTACCCCGTGGCCCGGCCGATTCTTTTGTTCCCAATGCTATAAGAAGCCTTGTCTGCAAATATAAGAGTGAATGATATTCGTGACGAATACTGTAAAGCTAAAGAGTTTCATTGTTTGGTTAGACGCGCTAATCTATTAAGCTACTAGTCCTATTTCAGTGGTACACAGCACATATTAAGAAAGGCCAACTCAAAATAAAATTTGTGTGAAACCGCAGGACAGCTAGTAGACATATTTAATTATGTAACATTTTTGGAGAATTCCATAGCAGTCTGACCCACGAAAACACCTTTGTGAGATGTACTGTCAGAGTTGCATTCCAGATGAAAAGGAAGGATTGAGTAAAGGTCGCTGAGTAAAAGCAACCCCATGTTACTCTCTATTTAGTCTCTTCTCTCTCTCTGTCTCTCTCTCTCTCTCTCTTTCTGTTCTAAATAAAGGTATTTATTCATTTGCGATTTGCCCCGACTTTACCTGGGATTGACAGTTGCTGTATACTAAATAAATAATAGATTTTGAGAAAATCGGTGACATACAAACACACGGTTTGGTGAATTGCTTTTAATAATTTACATAACACATAGATTTCAAATCAGATGATCTAATATTTCATTGTTGTCATATATATAACGACTTACAAGTTTTGGCTATCGATCAGAATATTAGGAACACCCTTTATTCTTTTGTACGTGTGGCGAATATTCGCGATACTGAAAGCAGTTATGGATGTAATATTTGTCTTATTTCAGTCACGGATTCACGGCTAGGGAGACAAACGTTTTGTGGCTAAGTTCGCAAGCAAGTGCGAGTAGACAAAAAAAAATCCGCCGCGTTCTGAATTTGAAATTGTGTTCGATTTATTTAAATGTTCTTATGGAGGTTATCTGGCAGGCGATCGTATCTTTGTATAAAAATATTATACTATTTATTTACGCGTGAATATTTTTTGTTAAAAAACTATAAAAAAAAATATTAGTTACTGTTATTGCCTGTGTCGCGAACGATTTCGGCCCGCACAACCGCGGACCTCGCCACAAAGTGACAGCTACGCTGCGTGCCATTTGTGAGTTTCTGGTGTCCCACTGATAGGGGAGAAGCATGAAGAGCAACTCGTCTGCACAACAATTCTGCGGATGATTTTTTTACAGTACATGGGGCTGAACGAGCAATCGGAGCCTTTTGATAACTACGGACCTCCACAAACATCCACATATAGGTTTTTCTGACGCATTGCCCTCTTACCAATCAATTTATGGCGACATCGTGTGCAAAAGAAAAAAGATTTAGCTGCAATGCAGCAGCGGACCTACATCTTACACCCTGTACTGTACCAGGAATGTTCCATAACATGTGTCCGTTGTTGTATACTTGTATGTGTTGATGCGTTACGTCGGGATGACATATGGAGGTCTGTGTGACCATCCTAAGTGATGGAGGTCTGTGTGACCATCCTAAGTGATGGAAGTCTGTGTGACCATCCTAAGTGATGGAGGTCCGTCTGACCATCCTAAATGATGGAGGTCTGTGTGACTATCCTAAGTGATGGAGGTCTTTTTGACCATCCTGAGTGATGGACTCCAGGTGAGGAGTATTACTTGTACGATGGCAAGCTACAGCACATCTCTGAGGTGCACACCCAAGGTGTCCTCAGCTTCGGGGCCGTACTGGATGTTCTATGAGTCTAACACGTGCATCAGCTGTCATCACAATATAATAAATATCTTGACAGGTATGTAACATTACTGTTTTTTATGATTAAGATTTGTAATAGTCTACACAATACTGCGTGATGGGATATGCTGTCACATTATGTAGACCGTAGAGCTGAGTTGAAACTGGTTCCACGGGTTACTGTTAAGTGCCACTCAGCATATTAAGAAATATAGTAAATAAACTAGTTTCGATATCACAGTCCCCATTTAGAAATGATTGACAAGAAGCATTTCAGTTAACTTTTCAACTTGATACTTCAACAGTGGCCCAATGAATTGACCTTAAACATTATGTTCTCCTTAACATCTTTAACCTCGATAAGATCTTATAATTTTGATCAAGTTACGACTTCCAACATCAAAGTTTATTGCAACATTTCAATGTAATCGTTGACCAAATTGTAGATGTGATTGACGCCCGAGACTGTTTGTGGAGTTTACTCCTTAAGAAACGACAGACGTAACGCTCAACCGCACTAAAGTTGGTACTTATTTACGCCCCATCATATTTCAAGCAGTCGTGGCAGTGGAGTTTTATACAACTGAATTTTATACAACCAAATTTTACACGCACTTGCAAACACTTAAAAATATTTTTTATTGTCAGTGGGTGAATGCGATTGCTACACTTTGACACATATAACTATTATGAGTTGATAAAGTTAAATAGAAATGTTCGATTTAACGAACATATTGAATATTTCCGTGGCACAGTTCAACAATGGCAAGAAAAAATAATATCTCAATGTTACGATATTTGTCCTTTCAATAACCTAAAAATCTATCCCTGGCCTATTTGATTCTGTTTCCGCTGTGAAATTCACCATGAAATCTTTGGGATTAAAATACACGAATTTCCATGTCGTATCACGCGTAAACCAGGTTAGACAACCAATTTGGCCTCGTCACTTGGGGGGATTTGGAAAAATTGGAAATAAATTGATCCAGTAACTCGAGCGTGTCGGGCGCAATGGCTTAGAAAGAATGGGATTACGGCCCCCCATACGCTGAGCGCAGTGGATTTATAGCTTTCGTATTCTTACGGCAAATGTATTGCTTTACCAATGTGCCCCCAATGTGTTTTTCGAGTGTTTCCGTGGGCGTTTCAGGTAACAACATTAACACCGCTTGACTAAAATATATGAAATGGATGAAAATGTGCTTATACTTTTTTACGACCTAACAAAAGGCAGTGCCATGCTGCATTACAGCCGTATTGAGCCATCGCGACCGGGGTACCTCTCGCTCCCCTGCTACCGCTATAAAGTGACAACCTCGTCTTGTTTCGTGCGGTTTGTGAACAGCCGGTGGCCCATTGGCCATTAGCATAATAATTATGGGGATGTTTATGAGTACGTCTCGTATGTGGGTATATTTTTTATATTATAATGCTTTTTGCACAAATTCATTTTAATTCAGCAAATAAAATAATAAACGCCCAATTGGAAGACCTAAATAATGCTGGATAGATGAGGTCCAGAAAGACCTAAGCGGCATGCAGGCGTCCAATTGGCAGGCTGGTGCGAAGGAGAGGGACAAATGGCACAGTCCAGTGTCGGAGGCCAAGATCCACTTCTGGTTACTGCGCCAGCGAAAGTAAGAAAGTAAATAAAATGTCTCTTCTATTTCCAGCCGACAGCCGTTTTATGTACAGCTTTTGCTCGAATATTCCACACAACTCGTAGCTGTTTGGTGTTCGAATGGACTATATTAAAAACGTGTGCTCAATTGTTCTGCTCGAGTGAGTGAGATTGATCTGCGAATATCATTCAATATCAGTTAATATAGTTATTGGATTCTGGGCTTTTGAGGCTCCTCATATCTTACGTTTTGTCAAAGATATGACGTTTCAGTGGAACTAATGGAACTAAAAATGAAAACTTATACTGAAAACTTTGACTCATTGGGGGGGGGGGCGCATCGGCATAATGTTTATGTGGATGTTCATGGGCGTCGGTAGCCGTAAAAAAGGCTGAGATTGCTCCTTTACCCCCCTATTCTATGAAAAAAAATCATACAGCTCAATACATCTCTAACTGTGTGATGTGATTTCTGTCTACCAATGAGTGCATCACACATGAACTACTGAACTAATTTTAATGCAATTTTCACTTTTATCTTGCTGAATCTTATTTCATTTTTATCTTAAAAATTTATTCATGACTCATGTTGAATGTACGTCTCTAAGAACTTGTATTTGTATTCTTGTATTAGTACGCCCATGAATTGGACTATACGTAACTAGTATTTTTACATAATGGCTTGACACACAATTTAATGTCCAAATTAATTTTATTTAAAACCGTGTTATTTTAATTTCCAGTCTTTTTTTTTGATAGTTTATGTTTCTGTGATTTTGTCGTAGTTCTTGGCACCATGTACAAACTACAAAAACAATAGCTTTATAATATAATAAAATTCTCATGTCACAATGCGAGTTTTAGGCATGGCTTGAATTATTAATAATAGTAATTGTGTTATTAATAATAATAAAATGTATAATAATAATAATAAGAATAATAATTGAAATATATAATAATAATAATTCAATAGATGGCTGAGCTTGCTCCGGGCCTTAGTAAAAGTCTACATTGAAGTATTCGTGAACAAAACGACCAACACGCGTCAAATTATGCACCGTGCTACTGCAACAAGGGAATAGAAAATCGGATCGTCACCTGCGATTACATTAATTTAGGCAAGTCCTTCGAATAACTGAAAAAGTCTTACCAAAATTTTAATAAGTAGATATTTAAAAATGTTGATACAAATCTCTAATTTTTTGTTTTTTTTTTTTATTTTCACAATTTTGACACTTTAGTTTAAGTAAACGCAATATTTATTTATGACAACTTTTTTGAAAAAATATACGATACGACTAGAAAAAATATGTCGGCCCGTCATATCGTACCTTGTAAAAGACATCTGTATAACAACTATATCAGTTAAAATTATTTCAACACCAAAAACATCGATAAAACACGTCGCTCCGCGAAAACTGTTAATTATGACGGTTATTTACGGTTATTGCAGTTATGGTTCCTTATTGAAATATTATATTTGTGATTTATTGGTCATTATGAGCCAATGTGACAAACGAGTTACATTCATCATAATCAGCATTGAATAATCTACTGGTTACTACTGATATTTCGTTGCCTCGTAGTTTCTTCTGCCTTCGGCGTGCAATAATTCTGCGGAATAATATTTGCTTAACTATAACATAACTTAAATCGAGACAAAAGTTTGTTGTCGGCGTAACCATATATAAAAGACTGGTGGTCTGTATGTCAGTTTACGGACGACATAATGTTAGGTGATAATGATGACGATAATGTTCTCTAAAATCTGATGGAAGTGTCTTCACACGTCCATTGTTGAACAAGTGAAGGCTATGATCTCTCGCAGGCTCCGCCCATTCGTAACGTTACTATGACTCGGAACGCAACTATGATATCATACTTTTTTCGTGCATGCAGCGTACAGGACTTACAGGAGGTCATCAAGTGAAAATGTTTCCGATCAGGTCAAAGGTCAAAATGTAATTAATTACACTTTTAAACATCATCTGCAGCCTTGTAGTGTCGGATTAATATCAGAGTATTGAGACTATTAAATGTATCTAGTACTTCTCCCTTCAGAGGGATGGTTTATCCACGGGGTTTTGGGCTCCCAATTAAATAGTGCCAATAACTCATTGTCTATAAAAGTTTCTTAGTTGTTTAGACAATCTGACAATTTGGTCTCTCATTGAGTAAATTGTGTATGCAATACTTGAAGTATTGTTACTTTTATTTCGATATTGGTACGTCCGTTTTTTTCTATAGTACTCATGAGCGCGAGATCGATGCTTTCTGTTCCATACCGTGTCGCGTATGGAACAATTAAAATGATATTTCGACCAGTTGGCTGCGACGTCTACGTTACTAGTTGTTTACCTACTGCCAACGCTTATGTTCATCCGTATAATCGCTATGCAGATGTGTAGCCAGCATTCCGAAGTCCCCTCTAATGGGCCAACGGAACTTACAATCCGCGCGAAGTGATATTATGTGAGCGACAGACATCTCCCGATCATCCCCAATTCGGCTGCAATGCAGCGCGGAACCACTAAATAATAGCTACCAATTAACAACACTGTATAATGTAATATATACTTCTTTACACTTTCTTTATAGTATAGGGGGACAAACGAGAAATAGACGCCTTTCAACAACTATCGACGCCCATGAACATAAGCATAATTATGTCGATGCTTTGCCCTCCTTTTACTTTCGCCCTCAATGGGCCACCGGTTACTCAAAAATCGTACGAAACGCGACACCGTAGGCGTCACTTTACGGTGGTATCAAGTGAGCAAGATGTACCTCCCCGGTCGTGCCGGCCCAATTCCGTTGCACAGTAGGATGTAGTGTCATGCACCATAATTCGCTAATAACAAGAACTACTGCCCCAAATTGAAAAATATTTTTGTGTTGAACAGTCCATTTATCAAGCAACGTTAAAGGCTGTATGTCATGACGCTACGACTAATAGGGCCGGAGTTACGCGGGTGAAACCGCGGAGCGATGATAGTCAATTACAAAAAGTCCTTTAGCGCGTTACATTCAGTTTCATCAAATATTGTACATTTATTTATTTACATTGAACGAACACGCCTAGTCTCGAGAGAGACACCTGGCGTTGACAGACATGTGCAAATATTTCAAACATGAATAGCTTAACTTGGTAAATCTCTAAAATCTATTTGAAATCGATGGATAAATTTGAAGATCAAACTGACTGGTGAGTTGTCTCCATTTTTTCTTAAGATTTAATTGATTCACAGAATACACTAATTAACTATTTGTATTAGTTGCATGCACTCTGCATTAAAGCTTTGTGCGTATGTGGAGGGGAGGGGGGCATGTAAATGGTGGAATATTTATCGCCACGAGCATAGCGGCACCAGAATCTAGTACTGATACACTCTATGACTAGGTACTATTTTTAAAGTCACTGTTTATTTTCACTATCTAATATCAGTAATGCAAGTTCTGATGGTATTCAGCATATGACTAGGGTATGTATGTTCAAGCAGTGACGGGAGGACTGCTAGTCAATTCATATCCTGATAATTTAATCATTAATCAAAATAAAAAAACGGCAATTAACAGCACTTGCGCTCCCGTGCACATCCCTCGTAATGAGCAGTTATGGCGTGTGTCGTTACGCTAATATCGCGGCCATTTTGAAAAATCCCTCCCTCTGATTGGTCAATTTAGACCGCAAACCCAACGAAGTCTCGGAGGATTTAAGTAATGTATACACACGCTCCGATGTTTATGCGATTTAACTGAATGAATGATATTTAATCGTGGCTTTAAAGGGATAAACAAGCTGCCAGCGCCTTTTGATAGCTACCGATGTCCATAAACATATAGCCACGGTAGCGGTGGAACTAGGGGTGATAAGAACCTCCGGGCTACGGTTCGCTACCACCGACTTGACCTGGCTACGTATAACGGACAAACCCTCAGACTAGATAACCACTTGGTTTAGCTGGCGGTGGAACTGGGAAGAATCCTATGGCACGTTCTGGGGCTATGTGAAGTCCGAAGACAAGGCGAGGACACCACAACTCTGCCATCGGGTCACCTATTCCACTTCAGGGAAGGCGACACTCCATCCAAGGTGGCGTGGGATTCCTCGTGAATAAGTCCCTCGTAGGCAGAACCGTCTTAATCTCTAGTGTGTCGGGTAGGGTGGCGTGTCTCATACTTAAGCTCAGTAAGAGGTATAGCCTTAAGGTGATACAAGTATACGCACCAACTTCGGCATATTCCGATGACAACGTGGGGACAACCTATAAGGATATCTTACATAACACCTATAAGGTCAACTTCAATATTGTGAAGGGAGACTTTAATGCCAAGGTGGGAGTACAAAATGGTGTCGAAACGAGTCTGGGACCACATGGAGTTGGAAGTCGAAATCGCATGGGGCAAATGCTGGTAAAATTCCTCGAGAAAGAGGGCCTCTTCCTTTAAGAAGAGGCCTCATTGGAAGTGGATTTGGCAGAGCCCCGATACTGAATGGAGACAAGGAATGAGGTTGACTTTATTATGACGGACCGAAAGCATATATTTAGGGATATCTCCATGATCAACCGGTTTAAAAACGGAAGTGAGAGTTAGAGGCTCTCTGAATATAGGCTTTCGACGCGAGCGTGTCCGATTAGTACAGTCGATACTCCCACCTAATTTTCGACTAATGGTGGTTTCCGAAAAATTCCAACTGGAATTAAAAAACCGTTTTGATGCCCTAGATATGTCGGAAACTACAATGGAAATTGACGTGGTCATGAGTGGCAAGATTGATTTGCATGCGGGACGTGGGTGAAGGATATCTGTAGGAGTAAGTATACGAGCAGGAAAGCTAAGCACTCAGATGAGACGCTTGGACTTATGAGGGAACACAGAGTACAAGAAGACGTTACGTCAGCCAGTATCAAGCTTCTTTCAAGGCGAATCTGCGAACTAATACGCCGAAACCATCGCAGCCCAAATACGCAACGGGTTACCGAAGCGATTGAGCAGAATAGAGGGTCGAAGGTTGGTTTTTGTGGAGAAGCTTGGAAGAAGTCATCTGACAAAGGTTAGGACTGATTCTGGGATTACCGTTTCTGCTAAGCCTGGGACCTTATCTGGGATTGAAGTTTTCTACAGCAAGTTATATACGACGCACGCTCCTCATTCCGATAACCCCTAAACAACGATCCGCGTGCAAGCCTAACACAACGTTAGTCAGGCGAACGTCAGCTTGAGTGAGATTAACCAGGCTCTTGCGCAGCTTAAAGGGGGGAAAGCTCAGGGGAGGGACAGAATTACAGATGAGCTTCTTAGAGCAGGATGCGAACCTGTGTCAAGAGAGCTAAAAATGATTTTTAATTTTGTCCTTCAGCGGGGCGTACCTCCCAAGGAATGGCTTGGAGTGACTTTGTCTTGTATTTTGGGAAGGGTGACAAATCACTCCTTCAAAATTACAGACTAATTTCACTTCTTGGGCGTATTGTTCTCAAGAGTCTTGACGAATCGTCTCTCCACAAAGCTTGGCGAATTCCAGCCACCGGAGCAGGCTGGGTTTCGCAGAGGATTTGGCACCATGGACCACATTTTCATCATAAAGCAAGTTGTATAAAAGACACATGAGTAAAATCAGCCAATATGCCTTGACTTTGTGGACTATGAAAGAGCTTTTGACTCTGTCGAAACCTGGGCTGTTCTGGAAGCTTTACAGCGATGTCAGGTCGATTGGCGATACGTCGAAGTATTGAGAGCATTGTATGATGTTGCTTTTATGTCCGTCCTGATTCTGGGAGATCGAACAAGGCCAATCCAATTACGTCTTCTACCTCGGGCAACTATTTTTTTTTTAGACATAACGTCGAGAAGGAAGCCAATAGTATTATTCAGTTGAGTTGGGCAGTATTCTGGAAGTTTCGTCATATTCTCACGTCACGTATACCGCAGAGCTTGAAGACGAAAGACTTCAACCAGTGCGTTCTCACGGTGATGATGGAAAGGGGCCGAAACATGGCCTCTTAATTGAGGACTGGTCCGCAAGTGCGGTAGCTCAATGGGCTATTGAACGTGCTACGTTGGGTGTTTCTCTGTCAGACAGAATTCGAAACGAAGTTCTAAGGCAGAGAACTAAAGTATCCGATTACACGCGACGAATAGGCTCGCTGAAGTGGCAATGGGCTGGTCACACACTCAGAAGAACAGATGGCGGATGGCCCAGTAAGGTTCTGGAGTGGAGGCTGTGTTTAAGAAAGTGAAGTGTTGGTCGACCATTCACGAGGTGGGAAGACGGTGTCCTTGCAGTAGCCGGTCCGGGATGGATGCGAGTAGCAGGAGATCGGTCGTATTAGCGTACATTGGTGGAGGCCTTTGTCCAGCAGTAGACCGACAAGGGCTGTTAATGATGATGATGGAATGATGAATATTTATTGTATTAATGTTTCATTCTGATGATATATATATATATATAAAATTTCAAATTAGTGAATAAATTCTATAGGCTAACTTTTTTACACTCGTTCGGATAGTGTACACGATGCTTAAGCTATTATTTTTATCAGGTAAAATCAAATTGTAATTAGGGTTGGGGTTTCAGGGCACGTCAAAAGATTAAAGGCTTGTTCGTTAGTAGCGAAATTGACAGGCAGTTCGACTGATTTTTTGATAAAAAAACGACTTAGTTCAATTTGTATCTTCTAAAGAAGACGCCCTTTAACGATTTAGGAAACCGGATGAAGTCAATTTAGTAACATCCTAATATTTATCTACGTTATTTATTTTACCATCATCATCATCATTTCGGATCATGTTATAATTGGTCTGCTGTAATCACACGCCACAAATAATTGGTCTACTGTAATCACACGTCACAAATAATTGGCCCGCTGTAATCACACGTCACAAATAATACTATCTGCCGACTTCACCATCACTTACGTTCGCTTGGCCTCGTAATGTGTAGCTTTCGATTGCCAAATACGGACTTGCGTTACATGTACTAGACAACAGAAATATGTTATAATTTTAAAATATATTTAAATTTATTTTTGATACTTCATATATTTAATATTTTTCTCATATAAAAACATAATTTCAATGCATCCATGAAGTAAGCGGGATCGAACCTACAACCGATGCTGTAATTTGTACATTACACCTGAAACGAAAAGTTCTCTAGATACATCACTCCAGTCGGCAACCTACTTATTTTATAGTATACGCTCATAAAAATTAGCATAATTATGCCCATGCGTTGCCATCCTTTTCACCCCCACCCCCCTCAATCAACCGGCTACGGTGTCACTTTACGGCGCTATTAAGTGACCAAGAGGTATCTCCCCGGTCGTGCCGGCCCAATTCCGTTGCATAGGAGGATGCAGTGTCATGCACAATGCACTACCTCATCCCATGCAGTATAGCACTACCTAAACTTAACTTTACATCATAGTCCATACATAATTTTTTATGCAGATGTTGCCCTTTTTATCTCTTCCTCTCCAATGATACCCGGAAAGTCACAAACATCGCGAAACGCGACAACAAAACTATCGGTTTGCGGCAGCATTATGAGAGCGAGAGGTACCTTCCCGATCCTGCCGGCCTAATTTGTCTGTAATGATGCGGCACTACCTTACTAAATAGTTGCGTTACCTATGATATTGTTTACCAATAAATACTAGTCAATATTTTTCTAATGCATTCATTATCCGAGAACGTACACAAGCGCCACATTGACGATACTGACGTCACAGTCTGCCTTCCGTAATCTTCGCAGCGTTCCATGAATTAAAAAAAAACAACCCCGTTGTGAAACAATTCCCGCGGGTAGTCTGGAATATGGTACGTCATCGTGTTGATTGAATTTATCCTGCTGGGTTCGCCTCGGCTTCGCTGCCGTGTTTTTTTTTAATATTTCACGAGGTTAACTTCAGGTTATGTTATTTCTAGGGTTGGCAAGTTATTTTTTTTTTTGAAATAATTAATTTTACTTTAATATTTGGGGGAGGTGAGCTTAAAGCGTATACTTTTAGGGAACATTAAGAAAAATTACAATTTCAAATTGGCTACATTATATATTTTTAAAAATACGATCCATTATTCAATGCTTTTTATTGAAGAATGACTTAATGTATCAAAAACAACGAATATAATTGTTATAATATCACTTTAATCTGGTTGTTATGACGGTGTTTATATAATGTGTTAATTGTCCTTACACTAATTATTTTCATTACCCAAAATATATCTTTGGCGGTTTTTCATTAATATGAAAACATTTTCTTATTTTATACTCATTGTTTGAAAGTTCACATGAAAGTAAAAATGTAATTTACGTTTTTACACGAAAGGGTATAGGATTATTATATATAATTTCATATAAGATTCGTCATTCATGAGGATAGTAACTATGTCATTGGCGCCGGTAGTCGTACAAGGCTCAGGGTGCTTTAATTAGGTCCCAGGCAGTAATGATGGCTCAAAATGGCGTGTCGAGTAATGTAGCATAGAAGAGCTCACTGGTGGAGGCCTAAGTCCCTCAATAGGTGAACGTCTTCTTGCTGCTATTGATTATGATCAAAGCATCGATCAGAACAGTTTTCAGAAGTCAATAATGTTTTTACGTGATTTTTTTGTTAGGCGCGTTATATACTAAATCTCCATCATCATCATCAGCCAGACTACGTCCACTGCTGCCTCCCCCATAGAGCGCCATCGGTCACGGTCACGAGCCACTTGCTCACTTCTCCCCTTCACCTGAAACAAGTCGTCAGTCCTCCGGGTAGGAGGCCGTCCAACATTCCGTTTTCGGTGCGGGGCCACACACACTTTCTTCCCCCAACGGTTATCTGTTTCGCGAATAATGTGGCCTACCCATTTTATTCAGCCTGCAGATTTTCCTGGTTCTCATGCGGATTTCCGATTTTCGGATCACATTTCGCAGAGAAATACCAAGCAAAGCTCTTTCCATAGCACGCTGAGTGACTCTGAGCCTGTTTAAGAGGCCAACATTTAGCGGCCAAGTTTCGGTTCCATACGTCATCACCGGTAACACACGCCGAGCGAGCATTTCCGAATTAAGGCACTTTGGTACTCAGGACATATACAACATATCCATCAATTAACATAAAGCGATTCCATGTGAGCGAGAGGCAACTCACCTGTTGTTTCGCCCTAATTCGGCTGCACTGCAACAATTACACAACCGAATACTACTTCGTCACATCGTGTGTGAGCGATACTACCTTTTTTGTTGACGTGGGGACACACATTTATGCGCCTTCGCAGGTCCTGGGTGGGGTCCAGTCGGGTGTGAGACATGCGGCACGTTATAGTGCCGAATACCCACAAAAACCACCGCGAGTGTCATCAGTGCCGGCCTCCTCACTCCTCCTCACCCCTTGCCCCGTGCGCAAAAGCGCCTCATCCTATTGCCCTTTTATATGCTCCCCTTATAGGAGGGGTACAGTGCAGCTCCTTAGCCCCCTCTTCTTATAAGAGGGGTGTAAAGAACATCCCCCTCAGTTCAATTGGCTTCGCCTGGGTTTACCCCAAGCTACTGAGCCCCGCCGCCACGACAAGGCTTGAACCATGGTGGGGTGAGCGATACTACCTGAGCCACTTGTCCACAATACATAATCTATATCTATAGCTATATAAATAAAAATTAAGCCCATTGTAAGTAAGCTCATAATTTCTGAATGACTGTATAATATTTGATAATTGTATGACTTTTGCGTTCGTTGTTACGTGACCAAGGTTTGTATTTAAAAATGTGTACGGCTTGTAAAATCACAACATTGCAGTAATCCAGCGGGTTTGACAGTACGGCCATATAATATTTCACCTTACAACGATGGCAAATTCTTATGGCAGGGATACGTCTGTCGGAACTGCTAGGTTTGCAACATTAAGAGGATTTTAATAGTAAATATAGGTATCCTACATCATCAGTGATGAACATAGGCTATATAAAATGTTCTATAATGTTTTGATCATGAAAACTTCGATACATTATCGAAACTAAACACCAAAGTGCGAAAGAATCAAAATAAATCCTTATTCAATGTGCAACAGAAAGCCTGTTGATCATTTTAAACATGAATATATATATATATATATATATATATATATATATATATATATACCGTTATCGTAAATAGTTTAACAAAATCAAATAGTAGCCAATTAACTATAATAGACGTTACGTAAATTTCTGTACAAATAGCCACGGTGCCACGACTGATTGTCACGTGACCCTAGTACACCCGGGGTCATGAACATTTCCAATGCGGTGATTGGTTCACCAAACCTGTCAGCCCTACGAGACATTTTAATTCACGAATTATAGTAATGTTATAGATTTAATGTTTATTTTCAATTTTTAAGTTGACCAGTACTAAATAACATGCATTTTTAGAACTGAATATCTTCTCTGAATATGCCATGGGCAGGAACAACTGGGTATATGTTGCATATTGTATAGATTCAGAAATAACTGACAACTAGCTGTCCCGACCAGCGTTCTGTAATAAATTGAATTAGATGTCATTGTAACGTGTAACGACGCCTAACTCTAAAATTTACTCATATAATTCTCTTTTTTTTTTTTAGTTCAATGATATTTTGCCATATTTCGTGAAATATCCGTGTATAATCGGGACGGACGGCTAGTTTCTAAATAACCGGTAACCCTAAACCTATAAATGAAGCTTCGTTACGCTCGCAACACAGTTAATAAAAATATATTGGAATATTTTATTTGGAGGCGCGGAAATTTTGACAATCTACTTTTTCATTCTCAAACTGTATTTTGGAGCGCGTCATGACTTTTTTTTTAATCAATAGTGTTTCGTTGCCATTGGAGAGCTTCGCTATTCTTTATATTGTTTTATAGTTTAATTATATCGACGCAATAAATATCGATCTTTTCCACAACGCGCAGCCGGGGACGTTAAATGACAGTGAACGTTCAATTTTAATGCATACTATAACGTAATGAATAAATGAAATGAACACACGAATTTAAACTCTCTAGCTATCATCGTTCATGGAGACCAGCCAGCTTACCAGGCTGATCGGATAGACGGACGAACAGACGGACAGCGGATTCTTAGTAATTAATACTCATAAATCTTGTTTTTACACCCTTTGGGTAAATAAACCTAAAATTACCTACAGGTATAGATTGCAATCTGGTGTAACTCTAAAGAACTTTAGATTATCCTGAAAAAATGTCTTGGGACTGTTCGTACGCGGAAGAAACGAAAGGCTCAGCTAGTGAAATCACACAAGGCAATACAAAATATCCATTGCATATTTTGTATTCGCTTGTATGATCTCATTCCGGTTTCCCGTGGAGAGGCTAATTAGAACCTCTAATTGGAACGTGAGCCTTGTTCTCATCGCATAAGAGTGATTAAGCTTTGACTCGGCTCATGGCATCGAGTGCCGTCGAAACTGATTGATTTCAGAGAAAAATGTTGACATTAAAATTGCGAGACACCGACTCAGTGGGTCAAGAGGTTCTGCAGACCAGCGATGCGCTCTGGCTTCGCTTGGTTAGCATTTTTGGTGTATAAAGCAATCCGTAAAGACGTAAACTTTTTTACACTCGCTTGACTTGGACGAAATGGAGTGAGATTTAGGTTAGTAAAGATACGTGTGGGGGCGGCCTAAGAATATCTTCACCCTCAATGCAAGCTCAGGGTGACGAAGGAGTCGTCAAAGGGCACTTGTCTCTTAACAACAAAGAGGCTCCAGCGTGCTGGTTGTTTAGTGCCAATATAATAAAATAGACAGGAGAACCGGACGGCGCTCGCGCCGAATTCTGACGGTAGCATCAATTGGATCGGCGACAGGCAGCAGTGGCGCCGGTCCGAAACCTAATCTACGATTGCCAATCCGCCTGCTCAGCGTGGCAATTATAAGCATTGAACGACAGCAGTAGAATTCGGCCTAGGGGCCAGGACTAGATGAACAACCGGAAGCAAGGGTTCCCAGTAATTCCACTAGTCCCGGCCTCGGTAGCGGCCACGGTCACGGTGGAACAAGGGGTTCTGAGAATCTCCGGGCTACGGATCACTACCACCGATTTGGCCTGGCTACGTATAACAAACTAAGGTCACACAGACCAGATAACCACTTGGTTGAGCTAGAGGTGGAACTGGGAAAATACAATGGCACGTTCTGGGGCCATGTGAAGTCCGAAGACAAAGCGAGGACACCATAAATCTGCCATCGGGTCATCTATTCCATTTCAGGGTAGGCGACACTCCATCACAAGGCGGCGTGAGATTTTTCGTGAATAAGCCCCTCGTAGGCAAATTCTTCGAAATCTCTAGTGTGCCTACATACTAGTGGGCGGCGTATCTCATACTTAAACTCAATAAGAGGTGTAGCGTTAAAGTGATACAAGTATACGCAGCAACCTCGACACATTCCGATGACGACGTGAAGACAACATATGGGGATGTTTCAAAAGCCTTACATAACATCTGTAAGGCCCACTTCTATGTTGTTACGGAGGACTTTAATAACTCCCAGCTTGGAGTACGAAATGGTGTCGAATCGAGCCTGGGACCACATGGAGTCGGAAGTCAAAATAGCAGGAGGTAAACGCTGGTAAACTTTCTCGAAAAGAAGTGTGCTCGTCGTGATCGTACAGTACAGGCCCGTAAGTTACAGCATCACCTATAGCTGACAACGGGTACCCGTGTCAGTGAGCAAACTATACGCAATCGATTGCACGAAGACCAGCAAACTTCATGTCGACGAGTTGTTCGAATTCATTCATTGAATTCAGGGTTCAACGTGTAAACCGATTAAGATGAGCATCTTAGTCGTCAGTATTTCAACTGGGGGATTAATCAGTGGGGCAATGTACTTTTTACAGACGAGTGCAAAGTAAAGTTCTTAATGGTGACCGGCGTGTAGGAGTGTGGAGACGACGCAGCGAGCGGTTTTCGGAGTCCTGCATTCACGAAGTTGACCGTTTTCGTGGTCCCAACGTAATGTTTTGGGGTGATTAGCTTACACGGTAAAACGGAGCTCACCGTTTCAAATTCGGGTACCGTAACTGCAGAACGTTACATCGAGGACGTCATCAGGCCTCAAGTGCTCCCATTTGCACAGCGAGTGGGGCCTGGATTCATCCTGATGCAAGATAATGCCCGTGTACACATAGCTCGATCAACCCAAACTGTCTTAGAACAGTCCGGATTTAAATCCGATCGAGCAATAGTGGGACAAATTGAAACGAAGAGTTAGAGAGAATGTGTAAGGGGGTCTACAACCAACAGCAGCTGATTGACGCTTTAAAAGATGCTTGAGATCCAGACGAAAACGTGAGGAATTTAATCCAGAGTATGCATGCCTACGAGGCTTCTAAAGTGTACTGCTAAGAGAGGAGGACATACTCGTTATTAAAAAGAAGAAACAAAAGTGACAAGAACAATAGTTTGTCTTTTTTCCGGTGATTTCTTTTGTTCATGTTTTTCATTAAAAATGGCCAATTTTATTATGAACATAAAAAAACAGTTCATGATGATTATTTTAAGCAATTGTAGCCTATATTATAATCAATAACATTATTTTGTAGTTCCACAAGTTAAACATGTTAATGTCTCTATTATTTTTATGATACATCAAAAAATATTAGTGGCCCTTTTTTGT
>JAFELO010000556.1:30582-56663 GCA_017140195.1 Eumaeus atala | reverse complement strand
AAAACTATTAAATTAATAGCCATACAGATCGTGTAAATAACAGTATCAAAATGCACACATTTCTCTTATGTGTGCATTTTGACAATTTAAGACAATTTAACATTAATAAAGTTATGAAACATGGCGTAAGCAAGAAATCGTGAACTCACCCTTTTATATGAAATAATAATTCGAGCATTGTGACTCGAATATCTGGGTAATAAAAAACTATTTTATATGATTTGGGAATAGCAGATAGCGTGAGCCATCCCAAATATATCCATCCTCAACATCGCCAAAAGGAAAAAGAGTGACATTCCTTCAACACAGAGAACATTAAGCCTTACATTCAAAGATGACAGGTATACTTTTTTATAAAATATCTAAGTAGCAAAACATAACTGCTACAGGCAGAGAACTAGAGTATCCGATATCACGCGACGGATAGGCTCGCTGAAGTGACAATGGGCTGGTCACACACTGAGAAGAACAGATGGCAGATGGGCCAGTAAGGTTCTGGAGTGGAGGCCGCCTGATGGGAAGATGATCGCCGTGCAGTAGGCGGTCCGGGATGGATGCGAGCAGCAAGAAACCGGTCGTCTTGGCGTTCATTGCGTTGAGAGAGGCCTATAAGGGCTGATTAGGAATGAAAGATAGAAAGTCTCTCTTAGTAATAGAAATAATATCTGTGGACTTATCGCACTACGTCAGCCTAGTCCTGTGCAATCGTGATGACTTGTGTAGGTACTTAACTACGGAAATATATTTATTTTAATATATTTATATAATTACGAAATTTTATATAATATTTAAGATTTTTATTATAGAAATACAAATAATACATATATAAACATTCATGGCGGGATTCCAGCCCGCAAACTCTGGCGTAGCAGGCGGACCCAACCATTACTGTACCAACTGAGCCAGCCGCTCATCGTTGAGACGGAAGTAACGTTGTATATATCTAAATAATTCGTGTTGTCTAAAGTACAATCATTTTTGGGGCCCCGTATCCCAAAAGGAAAAGACGGAACCCTTAAAGGAAGTCTTCTGTCTATCTGTCCGTCGTAATAGCCAGTAAAAAAATACAAAACCGCACATAAGGCATAATTTTGTTAAATCCAAAACGTGTGCTGACGCTCATCATAGTCAAATAAATATATCCGCTGAGGGCAAGTAAAGTTTAAATGAATTTATGTGTTTAGTTTAACTTGTCTAATTTGGCCGCTTTGGTAACGGGCCCGTTTGCTCCCCGTTCATTACGGTAATATTTGGTAATATGCGGTTATGTTGCCCTATCGCCGTACTAATCGCTATTGATGGGATGCGAATTCGTTTGGTATAAGATATAATTGTTAAAAGTTTAATGCGCTTTGATGAAATGATTTATGGTTTTTTTGTTATCATCATAAGTAAGATATGACAGTGATACTTTGCAGCTGAGAAGGGTTGGCACGACCGAGGAAGTACGATTAAAGACTTGAACGAGCATAATCCTGAAGTGAAAGAGACGTAAGTTCGTTAAATCGTTACGCTTGGTCGTTGTTTCTTTTCTGACTCTTCATTTTTTGTCCCTCGTCCCCTAAATATGTTATTCTTATATACAACTTCAACTCCATTCCCTATCGTGGCGGCGGGGCTCAGAAGTCTGGCGCGAACCGAGACACCTTGGGCGGAGCCAATTGAATCGAGGAGGGGACTGCTCTTTGTACCTCCCTTATAAGACGAGAGGACCTAGGACCAGGAGTAGGATGCGCTCTTTGTTCCCCTCTTATAAGAAGAGTGGACAAACGAGCAAAACGAGGCGGTGTTTTAGCGCATGGGGCGAGGATGGGTGTCCCAAACCATTGCACTATTTCATAGTTGGTGGGGTTGTCCTATAGTGCGGGACAAACCCATCTGTGGAGGTGGAATCGAGGCCTTAGGGGGCTGAATAGCCGTCGAGGTGCCCTGATGATTTGTTGTTCCGTGGCACCTCATCACAGGCGGCCAGGGCCAGTGAAGGTGCGTAAATGCGTTTCTCCATGTCAACAAAAAGAATTTTTAAGTAAATGCTAGCTGCAGTTCGTAGAGCAATTAAAACGCGTAGCACTACGTGACTGTGCCACGACTGGTCGTAGCGCAGCTACGCAGTGCTACGCTCGATATTTAATTGCGATGAAATTGATATATATATATTTTCCACCGGTCTTATATATATATATATATATATATATATATATATATATGCATATAATATACAGACAGGTGGATAATAAAGTAATCGTATAGGGTTGCACTTTTTTTCAGGTAAAACCTAAAACCCAAAAAAAGGATGCGAAGCTCACGGGATGCTCGTTACACGCTCGGTTATGTTTCTTATTCTTTTTTAAAGTATAAGGAGACAAATGAGAAATTGGCGCCTTTTTACAACTACCAACGCCCATGAACATCCGCCGCATGACTACTATGCCGATGCGTTGCCCTCCCTTCCGCCCAATGGGTCAACTTGTAACCCAAGTAATACAAGTTCTACCGTTAACTGTTCGTAACTAAAACAAAGCCGAAGTAACGTTGTTAAACACTTTTAGTACGCAGTTATGATCGGGTCGGCGGTACTTAGCGGGTTTACTTTTACTAGTTTTGTACTTAATCTTTGTTCAGTTTGTTAATATCATCATCGTGTACAGGTTAAGAACTCCTTGATGTTTTTATTTGTAAGAAGCAGCGCCCCGTGTCTTTACTCACGCAATTCTGTACGAATTGGTTGTAGCGTGACAGTGTTCGTATATAGCTTATAGCCTCCCTCAACCAATTAACTATCTAACAGTGGAAGTTTTATTTAAATTGGAACAGTAATTCCTGAAAGGGTTCAGCGAAACGTTTACCTGATGGAATTGTTTTATCAGTTTTACGCCATGAATATATTGTATAAAGTGACCTGCACGTGTATCCTAATCCTATTGTGTATTACAATATATTATGTGTGCTACCGTTTGCCTCTTATAAATATGTGTTGAGTGTGTTTATGTGTCTGGTACATGCGATGTGCATGTGTTTTTCAAAACACATAATTAATTGTTGTCACCGGATCGTGTATAATATAAATACATTTATTGAATTAGTCCCTTGGATGATTGATACAATATATAACACGCGATTTTAAGTTAGTAAATGGCATTCAACGAATTACTTTATTTAGATGAAATAACCGTAAGTTATGTGTACTAAGTATATTCTGTTGTGTGTTTGTTAAATTTTCTTACCTTGCAACGATTGTCAAATGGTTTATGTTGAAGATTCCCTCTTACTTCCCTGCCTCCTACATTGTTCTTAAAAATGTCTAGGCCACGAAAACTAAAAATTGAGTTTTTAAATCCTGTCTCGCTGGGTGCAAAGCATGATGAGTTCGTTAGTGCTATTAACAAGCATAACGTTGACATCATGGCGATAAATGAAACCTGGCTAACACATGGCGAGGAGGGTCGAGCACCTCATGTACCTGGCTATAGTTTACGACATATACCCCGCTGTCAGGACATAAGATCTCGAGAAGGTGGTGTTGGTTTTTACATTCGTAACGGCCTCACCGCCCGGACACACTCCCATCCTACCATCTCGCCAACGGTAGAACAAATGTGACTAAGTTTTAGGGTTGGTGGTAAATTGTTATTTTTTGGCACAGCGTACAGGCCGCCCTGGCTGTCCGTTAGGGTGTTTCTTGACGCGCTCACTGAAACGATAGGTTCGCTTCCTGCAAGTGACTACGTCATCCTAGTGAACCGGTGATTTTAATATTAAATACTTAAACAAAATTCATCATCATTTTCGTATGCTACAGGATTTTTTCAACAATCAATAACTTAAGACAGCACACTGATCATCCAACACACTTCACCGACGAAACTTGAGCGAAGCCCTACTCAAACTGGAGCGAAGCCCTACTCAAACTTGAGCGAAGCCCTACTGAAACTTTTTTGTTCAAACACAAACATACACCGATTGTGGGTTGATTATATCTCTGATCTAAGTCACCACTCCTTTTTAACAGTTAATATTAACGCCCTAAAAGATAAAGTGACGGTTACAAATTTTTTTTCGAGAGACATAAAAAGTATAGACGAAAGTCATTTAAGAGGGGCGTTCGATTTAATAGACTAGAAAAAAATGGACCAAATTGCAGATGTCAATGACATGGTCGATTCTGATTCTGATAGCGTGTTGAGAGTATTCGACCTATTGGCCCCCATAAAGACAAAAATTATCAAACAGCAACAGTGCCCGTGGATTACATATAACATACATCTTATGATGCGTGAACGGGACAAAGCGTATAGACAATCTTGCAATAACAAATTAAGTGTAAAAATAGAGTTGAAACGTGAAGTATCTAGTGATATTAATAGAGAAAAGGTGTCTCACTATAACTCCTATATTGTGTCTCACACTCAAAATCCACGCCTGTTTTGGCGACGAATTTTGACTTTAAGAAGAAACATGACTTTTTATTACCAGGTAATCTCAGAGAACCGCATGAAATCAATAGGTTATTTCTGGATGTACCAGGAGACAACAACATTTCAATGATAAACTATGGGTTCTATGAGGATTGCAGTTTTTGTGACTCCATCTTGTCTTTCAAAATCACAAAAGAATGTACTATCTTAAAGGTGATGAGATCATTGTAATCAAATGCTATTGCTATTGATAGAATTTCTTAAGACATGTTGTTGTCCACAATGCCAATAAGTTTAGACATAGTTATCAAAATTGTTAACAGCTTTTTACGCACGAGTATTCTTCCGTCGAAAAGGCGTACAGCAATAGTACGGCCACTACCAAAGAAGGACAATGTTTCTGATGTGCAAGACTTCCGGCCTATTAGCATATTACCACGTCTCTCATAAATATTGGAGAGAATAGTATGTGATCAAGTGACAGAATACATTATTTCAAATAAAATACTACCGATCACACAGTCAGGTTTCCGAAGACCTCATAGCACAACAACAGCTCTGACATACGTAGTAGACGATATATTGACTGCTCAAGATCACGGCGAGGCTACTATTTTAGTACTTCTAGACTTTTCACGCGCATTTGACACTATAAATCGACCTTTGTTATTAACAAAACTCAAACATTACGGATTTCGCACAGACACATTTGCTTGGTTCTCTAGCTACCGTATTCAACGGATGCAAATGTAGACGTGAAAGGGGAAGATGGCGGCGCCATAAGATCCAAGCCCAGCCCGGTAAACAGAGGCGTTCCCCAGGGATCTATCATCGGTCCATTGCTGTTTGCTTTATACTGCGCGGATATAGTACAAAATATCAAATATTGTAAATAACATATCTACGCTGGCGATACGCCACTTTATATATCGTGTAATCCAAACGACACGAGCGCAGCCGTAACCAGACTGAATTCAGACCTTGCTCGCATAGCAGATTGGTCTAATGCAAACGCCCTAGTGCTAAGCCAAAATAAAATAAAGTTTATGGTACTGGGTACCCGTCAGCAAAGAGACAAGGCTACCTTAAATATTACAGGTAAATATTTAAATAGCAATAATATTGAACGAGTGGCGTCAACTCGTAATTTGGGTATACTTCTGTCTAGAAGGTTTGAGAAGCACATTCTGGACACCGTCCAAAATTGGTTTTATAGATTGAAACTATGTATATGTATGAAACTACCCTGTGTATATGTATGAAATTTCTAATTCTATTTTATATAGAATTAGAAATTTCATACATATACACCTCCGAATTAATCTATGCGAAACACTTATTATATCCTAGTTAAATTATGCAGATGCAGTAATTTGACCTTGTCTCTTACCACGATCAAATAAGTTGATTCAAAAAGTGCAAAACGCATGCGCCCGATATTGCTTTCAAATTCCACCTCGAGACCATGCATCGCCTTATTTAAATAATTGTAAAATGCTACGCATGGAGCACATATCTTGCCACACTTCTCTTTGGTTCTATACGGCACAAAACCCCTTCATATATATATATATATATAATAAGTTCCAATGGGCCCTGGACAGTCAGCATAATCGTTATTTGCGGACCTGCCCTCATCGCACTATATCATTTAGAGGTTCTTTTAGGAATACAGCAACAAAATGTTGGAATAATTTACCACCACCAATACGAGCATCCCAAACCAATTCCACCAATTTCAAATTAAAATTAAAAACCTACTTATTCGACATACAAACAAATAATTCGTAAGTAAAACTAGCTGCGGTAGTTCTCCATCGGTTGGCATTATACTCGTGGCTCAACTGTCTGAGTTTTAATAATTTCGTACAAGACGTAGTACTCAACATAATATGTTTTTCATAAATAGTAAAATATTTACATTTTTAGTTTTAAAAAACAAACTTAATTAAATTGGCTCATTTTTAATCTACACACAATTGTATAGATGGTACATTAATACTGTCGCACATTATATGTCACTGTTGCCCCATTCCTAGTCGACACTCAGCCGGATGTCAAAGAATATCGGCGTTGAGAATATTTGTGTGATAATCTCGATTGTATGCCGAGCGGCACCCCTTTTCAGTGCGAAGTTGCATTGTTGTGTATATGTTATGCATAAAAAAACTATTTTTCTATGTCATTATTAAATTAAGTTAATTTAAAGAATTAAATATATCCCACTTTTATTTTTGTAGTAGCACTTTCATTCTCGTTCTGCTGTTAAATGTTCGTTTTGAGTAGTGTGCAGTTACATATTTGTTGAAATGTATATTGTAAGTACTGTGTAATGTAGATTGTAGTGTGTGTGTCATCTACTATATAAGTTAGCAATTTAGCACTGAATACAGATTTTCTATTCTATTCTAATCTATTCTTAAACGTCTGGAATTGTTGACCTTAATTTTCTATTTCTATTCTATTCTTAAACGTCTCAAATTGAGTGTTAAATAGGGCTGGGACTATCGAGTAAATCTGGGCAGATTGACACCGAAAATTGTAAACTTATTGTGTCATTGATGATGAGTCCAGTCGGCAGAATTTAAATGGCGGACAGCATAATAACTTACTGAGTTCACACGAATGTTGCATATTACAAAACTCTATTAAATGATTTTTTGCGGTTTATTCAAGTACTGCAATAGAATCTCGATACTTTCGGTGCTATACAGCAAAATAGTGGAAAGTAGATGTGACTCTAAAAAAGATGTACGTGTGATAGTTCATTGGATTTGGAAAGATACATATAGTGAGTAAGAGTAGGATTTTCACCTGCATATGCGCGGGACAGAGACATAACAGAACTCGGGAATTTCTAGACCTGTAGCACGGAGACCCATTCAGGGCACGTCCATTTTCTAACTTAGACGGGTACAAGTTTGACTATTCACATAACTTCATCAGAACTTTACTAAAGTAGAACACCCTGTATGTATTGACAAAGTTGCTACACGTTTCATTCGATACCTATTGGCTCAATTGATAACTCCACGGAAAAGTCGACGCCAACGGTCGCGGGTTCAAATACTTTGTCTTTGTATTTTTATACATTATTATGAGTTTTTTAAAGAAATTCGCCAGCTACGCATGATATATTTTAGTACACAAGTACAACTTCTTATAATAACTTCGCATAAAAACGAAAAACAGACCGTTCATGTTTTTAGTTTCATGTCATTAATTGGGATAACAATATTGTAAATTTTACAAATGTAAGAAAATAATGTAAGAATAGTCTATTTATTCCATTAGGAATTAATCATTCTTATCGATATTGTATTTCCGCTGTATCCGATGCATTGAAATCTAAAAATTCTCTTAGTTTAAAAATTTAAAATTTGAAAATCTAGAAACTTCATAATTATTTAAAATTTCCGAAATATCGATAATCCCATAAACCATTGGGCCATAGTTTCTTTGGTTTTTACAAAAGGTTTTTGCTATGCCGTCGCCTATCTGAGAATATTTGGCCATTTCATACACAACGCTACCTCAACAGTGTACTTCCTTTTAGAGGTTTGAGAGTTATGAGGTAAGAATATTTACAATTATACAAGATACGCGTAAAAACATAACCGTTTAATTCATTCCAGACGGGTAAATAGTGTTTTAACGCATTTTTCACTTCAAGAAATTTCCTTTGATTTAAGATATAAGGCTGTAGTTATGTAGTACCAGAAACGTAAGTTATCAGGGTTAAGCAGAAGATTATGGTAAAGCGGCGCGATTATTTATACTTGGTGCATAAAACTGTCTGGGACAGTCGATAGAAGTGAAAAGGAAAAAATATCAAGGAACTTGAATTTGGTAAAAAAAGCAAAAAGTATTAAAGAACAGGGACCTGAATATTGGTGGCACACACTTTAATACCCGGTAGCCGCTAGGGTGGTCGTTGTAGCATGTTGCTGACGCGACGTAGTATTCGTTCATGTCGCGGCTTAGTATTTGTCCTAACGTCACATTTTCACGTCAACAAACGATATTTGCGAAATTCTTTTTAAACATATTCATTTTAAGTTCCATCATCGAGTTATCTATTGAAGAACAAACTCAAAATCACTTTGGAGCTCGTTTAAATATGTATGTGGATGTAATATCTAAGTAACTTCGCGCTTATGCGAGAACTTGCACCAAGTTTAAATTTGTTTTTGACCGTCTTAGATATGTATATATTATATCATGCGAAATGTCCGCATCGTTCGATGATTGAAAATTAACGAACACCTTACCGTATACTAGCTTGTCCCGTGGTTTTTAATACTTTTGCAGGTACTAGATGTACAAATGGTGAATTTTATTATTTTATGAGGTTTTAAAAGTATCAGTACAAGAATGGATGGAGGCATCTAAATAGCGAGCCGACAAATATAAGCCACAAGGACGAGGTGAGGTGAGACCCTGACAGCTGCATACTAAATTAAAAAGTTCCAAGTAATGATAAAAAACACCAAGATATACATACAGTGAGTGTCGCAACAGTCAAATTATGCACTCTACAAAAACAATTTAAACAAATGCGCGTAAGGTTGACCGTTTTCAAGGAAATATATTTAAATTGTGCACATCCTTTAAATATAACCTTCATTGTAAAAGTGACTGGAAATCATACACGTTAGATTGACATTGCAAAAAACATGTATTTGTACTGCATTGTAATCACGGATTCTTTAGAATGACAGTCTAGTATGAAATCAAATATATCGTATTTTTGTAAATCAATGGATCCAGGAGAGGTAATTAAAAGCTTAAACAGATGGCGTTTGTCGGAATGCAACATAACATGCCCATCTGTGGATCGATAAAGGATGGTTAAGGTGACAACGATTATTACTTCTTTAAATTCTTATTCATTTTATAAGCCATACATCATGATATGACTAAGTCAGCTTAGAATACATAAGGCACATCATTGACAAGCTTAAACAAAATTCGTTGCGTAGATTTAGGGTGAATGGTTAATAAATGTCTATGCATTCATTCAAAACTTTCGCATTTCTCTTATTATTCAGATGATATAAAAAAGCTACATGAAACCATATTAAATTTTCCCTTAGTTACATGGAAAAAACATTGTGAAAATTTCATGGGCTCCCGTTTCCCATCGCATGCTATTCTCCCCAATTGATAGTAATGTAAATTCGGACCAAATTACTATCACCTTATAAGAACGGTAACATTGAATATTCGGCTCGGGGAGAGTATTGCATAGTTCACTAAAATGAAAAGGTTTTACGAATCCCAATAGATATGCTACGCGATAGGAATTTCAAAATGGGTTTTATTTTTCCGATGACTATGAGGGTGCGATAGCGTAGGTATAATTACAATGAAGGCTTTTATAGTACTTACGTGGCCAAACGAGTAGTCGGAGTCTTTTGGTTACTACCGACGCTCTCGTCGGTATGACTTGTAATGGCAATGACAACAATTAACTTTGTGATAGAACAACGACTTTCCAGACAGCTAGTTCTCACTAATTTCTACAGCGAAATGAGCTACTTTGATTACATTACCGAAGTTTCATAACTGTCAAAAGGTTTAAGATTTTTTTTTATAGCAAAAGGGGTAAGGTTAGATTAGGTTATTGTCACCCTTCCCCCATGGGTCACCGGCTGCTCACAAGCCGCACGAAACGCGATAGCGATCACGTGAGCGAGAGGTACTTCCCCGGTCGTGGCGACCCAATCCCGTTGCATAGTTACACTACCTCTTCCTAAAATGTTATAGAGCCTGTGTTTATCACATATAATATAGGATTCTGACAGTAGAATAACTTCTCAAATCGGTGTAGTAGCTTCGTAGCCTAGTCAATGCAAACAAACAATCAAATCAACATTAACTCAAATGTTATAATGTTGTCCTTGGTACAACTCTAAGAAAAATGCTTCCTTCTTCTCGAGGCTAAAGCAAATATATATCTACTGACACATAAGGGCTACAACATGACTACAAAGAAAAAAGAAGGCATCTTCCGTCCACTCGGAAACCCGTGTCTGCCTTTGTTAGCATCACTAGATGCAGCTGTAAAAGCTTTATCGAGTATCATAAAGTGGAAAGTGGATATAAATATAACAAAGGAATACCTTCAAATATATTCAAAGACGTCGCGTCTCGGAGTCCCTCGTCTCATTTCAAGGGTTCGCGTTACTCGAGGAGTTGTCCCGTTGATGGAACGTGTCACATAAAGCTGTTTTTGCAAGTGCCATATTTTTTTATAAGAAAGTTGGCTGTCTCCTTGTTGTACTTCCTTTTTTTATTAAATATTTGTTGCGATAAATTTCCTTAATGGTTACATGGGTCAGGCTTTTGTAATGGCTTGGGGTTCGTCTCGTGAAGTCAGTAAATCAATCATCACTGGCTCAACTGACTGAATTCAAAATAATAACGTTGTTTGTCTATAGTTTCAGGTACATTTGGTGTACTTGGCTTCGTATACCCTGGCTGGTAGGGCTGGGGAGCCTCGAGGGCCAAGCAGCTCTGTCCTAAGCACTCGGAGCTGTATATACCAGGAGACTGTTTTGTTGGTATGTTGGTTTATAATTGACGTAAAAATATATGTCGGATTAAAAGTTTGCAAAATTCGAATCCGTTGGACATGTTGAGATAATCTCCGATAAGAGACGGAATCATAAGAAGAAGGTTGCTCTTTGCTAGTATAAATTATGAAAAAGTAATGGACTTAGCTACTTTGGCTAACAAGGCATGTGTCTATAGTCTAGGCTGGATGTTAGGAGGAAAAAACTCGCCCTGTTTGTAAGTACACACGGACACACACACTTACACACGCACGCACGCACGCACGCACGCACGCACGCACAAACACTATTAACACAGGGTAACCTTGGGCGAGGCCAATTGAACCGAGGGGGGCTGCACTTTGGGGTACGTTATAAGAAAAGGGGACAAAAGAGAAAGGGGAGTCGGTGGTTTTGCGCACGGGGCAAGTGGCGAGGGTTGGAAAGCTCACCACATTGCACTGTAACAAACTTGGTAGGGTTGTCCTGTGGTGTGGTAGAACCTCATCTGTGGAGGAGGTGTCGCACCTTTAGGGGGCTGACTGGCCGTCGAAGTGCCCTGATGATTTATTGTTCCGGGGCACCTCACCAACCAGGTTTTTGTGGGTATTCGGAACTATACCGGGAGCACCACACACACCACTGCACCCCACCCACCGGTGAAGGCGCGTAAATGCGTTTCCCCGCGTCAAGAAAAAAATGTAAGGCTAATGTGGTGTGGTAGGCCACAGATTATTATTTTATTTAATATTTTAATTATAAATGGAGAGGAGGCGACGTACCTGTATAACAATCACGCGGACGTCCGTGGGCGTCGGCGGCCAGCATACGGCTCTAATTGCAACTTTGGCTGTTCATACTAATAGGACCGCAACAGGGAGAAATGAGCCTTTGGGACATCTGTATACATCCTCATAATCTGAGGTTCCACAGTTACGCTGGTATTCTCACCCTACCCTCGCCAAGGACCATCTCCCCTATAGTCCACAGGAATTTCGACACCAAAACCATAATTCAACACCTTTATCTTGCGACGAGGCACCTCCGGAGGTGGCAGCCCGATACGGCTGTAGTTCATTGACAGAGGTAGTATTTTACTAACAGAAATAATGTTTAGTTTCTTTTAAAATCCTCGGCCTCTTATTTATTCTATGAATGCGTAAGACTGCCTGAATTTCCCTTGAACAATGGTGTTTAAAACGCGATGTCGCTATCTCATACATAATTCGTACAGAATTATAATGAACTGACAATGTGGAGGGCACTCGCGGAACGTCGAGTGTTCCTCTTCGAAATGAGGGCAGAAATCACAATGTAATACGTCTTGTTATTATATTCGGTACTTTGAAGCTATTGTACTTGAGTCTCTTTAGGCTGTGATGAAGTTGGGGATTCTAATAACTGTCCGAAGTTAGGAAGTTAGTGTTACACCCCATTGCCTCGGAGTGCACGTTAACCCGTCGGACCTGCACGTGATCTCCCGTGATGAAGCCCATCAGAACAGGAAAATATAGGGAATAGAGAGTTCGCAACGTGTGTAAAATTTTGTGCATTATGTAAGTCCCGCGCAGATGGCTTCACTCAAAAGACATGGCCGCTGTTGCCGATAATCGGCGAAGACGATATTATTATTTATTTTTTTAATTGCAGCTTTCAAGGGGTATCAAATTTCCTTCAGTATTAATAGGATATTTACCCCGGTGGAATCTAATAGTAATAACTATGGAAACCTCAAGCCACAGGTAGTAAATTCATTATATAACTGTGCTGTAAAAGCTGTTTACATACCGCCTCAAAAGCTCTGCTGTCGCGTGTCTGTTTGCACATTTGTGACGGTGTGGCCCATTGTGAGGGATGAAGGAGGACAACGCACAGATAACATTTATGCGAGAGGACATTAATGGGCGTCGGTGATCACCAAACCATCGACCCCATTGTTATAAAACACAATATTACCTAATGATTTAGACATTGTCATTAAACATATTGCTTTCGTGAGTATAGGAGATAATTAGATATTCTTATAATATCACTCAATGGATTCATTCATAGTCAATTTAAGCACGCCGTAACTAATGTTTAATTCCAATTAAAGTGAATGTGGGCATACAAATGAATGCGAAGAAAACTAAAGTTTTAGCATTTGGAAGAGAAATAACCAGAATGGACACAAGAGTAGTGGTCGAGGACGTAGTGTCGGAGCGAGCGAATGAATTTGTATGTATTGGTAGTGCTTTTAGCAGGGATGTAAGGTACAACGCAGATGTCGAAAGAAGGGTGTGCGCAGGGGACAGAATGGATGGAGCGTTAGGGGAATTGCTTAAAAGCACAGGTTTGAGCCAGACTGCCCGTCTTCTTCTTCCAATCCCAACGTTACTGTGTGGAAGTGAGAGTGGAGTATGTCAGAACGTACATATGCGGTCGAGATGAGGTCGTTGCAAAAAATATGTGACGTAACCCTCGCCGAGCGAGTTCGCAATAATGAAATAAGAGAGAGCATAGGTATGAAAGAAAGTGTCAGTGTAAAAATGAGAGAGGGTATGCTCCGTTGGGTAGGGCGTGTAGAAAGAATAGCAGGTGAAAGGTTTACTTAGTAGATATACAGTGCGATTGTGGAAGGATGCAGGTACCGAGGAAGACCAATACTGACATAACGTAACCAGATTGATCGGGTACTGTCCGAAGGTGTTGTCAAGAGTCTTCGCAACCGGGGTGTCTATATGAAGGGAGTAATGAATTTGGAGGAGGCAAGGCGGGTGTGTAAGGATCGTGATGTATGGCATTCCGTTCTCTCTGCCTACCCTATTAGGGACCTGGCGTGAAGATGTGCGTTGTTGTTGTCTAATTAAAGCGTAAGAAAAAAACTCTTATTTGACGTAGTCCATGTTCTGGTACGATTCGTGATTTGAAAGGTCTTTCGAGACTACCGCGAGCGATTTGTTTCACATGTCTGTGAGTGCATCCCCTACCGTCATGATCCTCTGAATGAGCCTTTCATTGACGTCAGCGCCGGGTCCATGTGTGCGAGCTGCCCGCAGCGTCAGAGTCGCGGTGATTGTCGGAGTGGTAGTGAGTAGACGTGATGATAATAGTTAAACTAGATGTTATAAATATTTTCACATTAATCCACCTCTCCCATCTGCGGTTTCCTTTTCGACCCCAAATCTAGTATCGTCACCCGACGTGTACTCATAGCATTGGTCTTCTCTTAGCTTCCACAGCATAATATCAAGACCGAAAAAAAACACATAGTCCTCCCTTTCCATGGAGCGACGTCTAGAAGGAATGCATCTGTGTAACCGTTTATCGGTGTATTAGGCGTCGGTAGTCACAAAATTGTTTCGATCGCCTGCTTGTCTTCAGGCGTTATCTAAAGTAAGGCAGTTGTTATCCTGGGTGCACACAGAATATCAACTCCCTTACTTTGCTAGTAATATACAGCCCAGGGTTCTTTCTTTTCCCTTATCACCCCCGTAATGTAGTTTGCATCATGCGGAGAAATTGCCATAAATTCATGTAAAATATTTGAGAATAGAAATGTAGACATTTTCATATTTAAACTGTACGTAGAGTCCAAATATCAAGCGGCCGTGAAATTATGTAGGAGCTCTCGTTCTAGGCTAACTGTTTTGTAAATGTTATCACATGGCTGTGCGGTGATGCGCGTTCTTTGGTGAAGTAGCGGTGTCTTGTTTGAGGTGGTCCATGAAATAACATATTCATGGAATTAAATTGTGGCTACATTGTTGCGTCTCGTGAGGTTGCAGAGTTAGTTGCAGGGGCTGCAGTGGGCCGCATCATGGGTCCAAGCCATGTCATGGTGGTCACTTTCGGCTTTGACTGCTAATTTAATCTCTCGTAGCATATGGGTGCATCACTCATAAGTATTTTATTCATCAGAAATACATTATCTGTGAAAATTCCAATCGTTCTTGAGCTACAACCTGGTGACAGATAGACGGACAGCGTACCACATGGTAACAAGGTCCCGTTATATCCTTTAGGCACGGAATCCTAAAAAAGAAAATAAATATCAAAGTAGTGAACATTTCAGCAGTTAACTTAGATAATAGGTATTACCTAAGGTGGCGGTGCTTTTGCGCACGGGGCAAGGGTTGAGGATGGGAACCTCACCCCATTGTAATGTCCCAAATTTGGTGGGGTTGCGGGAGAACTCTATCTGTGGAGGTGGAGTAGATCTCCTAGGGGTCTGGGTAGCCGTCGACGTGCCCTGATGATTTGTCGTTCCGGGGCACCTCACCAAAGACGGCACTGATGGCACTCGCGAAGGTCCTTGTGGGCATTCGTCACTATAATGTCTACTATGTGGTGAGTGGGAAGATCAACCAGCTTCTTTACAGTTTCCTGATCTCTTAAGTGTCTACACTGAACTTAATTCAGCCAAGCGAAATGATTATAATTACTATTTTTGCGGCACAATCTAAACGACCTCTTCTTTGCTCAGGGTTAAAAAAGTAGTCGGAATCTTTAGATATCAATCATCTTTTTTCGCCTTTACTGGCCCTGGTTGGGGTGCCATCAGTGCCGCTCTTGGCGAGGTGCCCGGATCAACAAATCATCAGGGCACCTCGATGGCTAGTCAGTCCTCTGAGGGACCAACTGGGGTTGGTGAGGTGGGCCTCCACAGATGGGGTTTGCCTCGCAGTAAACGACAATCCCACCGACTTTGGGACAGTGAATTGCGGTGAGGTTTCCATTCTCTCCTTTTGCCCCATGCGTAAAATCGCCTCATCCTGTTGCTCTTTGGTCCCATCTTCTTAAAAGGGGGATACCGAGAGCGCTTCCTCCTCCTGATGTTTAGCCCCCTCTTTTTATAAGAGAGGTGCAAAGATCCTCCTCGGTTCAGTTGGCGTCGCCTGGGTTCACCCCAGGCTACTAAGCCCCGCCGCCACGACAAGGCTTGAACCGTGGTGGGGAGATATCAACCATCTGCACAACCTGAGTTAAGTGTGTCCTTTGAACCTATACCAATGCCATCCGGAGACCAACGCAATATGTAAATATTATATATGTATACACCGGTATTATTTAGGGAAGAAAAACCTAGTCAGTCGTGTCCCATTCGGCTGGAATATCTAACGTTTTACAAACTTAAAAGCAACAAGAAAAATGTGTATATTTCGCCACTTGTGGCACTAATTTCCCATTAAAGGGAACTAGTGTGAAGATATGTTGGTGTTTTTCTTAGCTGTTCCGTAACGTATCATCTCAAGAACGAAAACAATCGTACAGAAAACGCCAGTGTGATAGTATACTGAATAAATTTATGCTAGGGATGTTTCAAGGAAGTAAGTCTTGGACGTGTCTGAGCTAGTTTCAGACGCAGTAACTGTTGGCTGTAAAACATTTGCTGTGTATTTTTTGTAACGCTTTAGCTTGAATGTACGGATTTTATTTCGCTTCTTTCTAGCTCGAGTACTTGAATATGTTACAAATACCGTATACAGAGGCATGTGATGCAAACGCGATATAAATCTATTGTAATATTACATAAATTACAATACATTTAATTACATTTTCAATATTTTTTAAATGCATTACATATAAGTAGGTGGGTATATTCTACTTAATATTGTAAAGTGTACAGTAAAATTAACGCCTTTGTTTCCTGTTATATTAAATGTGGACTACGATTGTTTTTATGATCGTATAAAATAGACTGCATAATTTATAAATGGAATATAAATTGATTAAAAAGTAATATAAAGGTTAATGACTAACACGGAATTCCATGGTATTCAGCTATTGGTCAATTCTTTGGAAATATTCTTTGAAAAGAAGGGAAGGGAAGATCGCGGGAGCGCAGAAATACCTTGGCATTGTCTTGTTATGCTCTGGAAAATACCTTTTAAATGTACAAAGAAGTGGTATAATGTAGCGTTTGTTGAGAATAAAGTGGAATGTGGCCCGTACATATATCCATATGTATTGAAATCTTAAGTTTACGCGAATGTTACTCATTACAATTAAAACAGTCCGCCCGTGGCCATGATTGCTGTAAAGTTTCTCAAACGTGGGAATGGTTAAATAATTAACTAAACTGCGATAAAATCCGTAAAGATAGTTTTATTGTAATTGTAACATATGTCAACGTGTACATATACAATATATAATATTTATTTTTAATATAGCAATTAAAAGTAAGAAAAGTTTTTTTTTAATAACATAAGGGGGCAAACGGGCAATCGAAGCCTCTTGATTACTACCGACGCCCATGGACATTCGCATGATTGCTACGCAGATGCGTTGCCCTCCTATCATCCCTCCCCCAATGGGCCACTGGCTACTCATAAACCGCACGAAACGCGACAGCGACGCCGTCACTTTACGCCGGTATCAAGTGAGCGAGAGGTACTTCCCTGGTCGTGCCGGCCCAATTCCGTTGCATAGGAGGATGTAGTGTCGCAAATAAAAATGATTTCATGGAATAACCGTAAACAACTAGGCGATAGATCGACTACCGACGCACATAGTCATCAGCGAAATTTTAGTTCATGCAGAGGCGTTGTCAGCGTAATATCATCGCATCTAAGGAGAGCAACGCATCTACGTAACAATCATGCGAATGTCCAATAGTCATTAAAATGTTCCAATTGCTCATCTGTCCACTTATGCTATAAGAAACATTTTATTATTGTGATATCCACATATTAATTACGTCTAATACCTGTAACACAAGTCCGTACTCAGCATCAGATTATGCTAACGGGTGTGATCCAGAGATTATGACTATTATATCGACATAAATATAATTTTTATGCGTATGTAATACAAGGAAAGGAAGGAGATACTAAGATTTAAAATAAGAAAGGAAAGAAACCTCGTATATGTGAGTGTTTGCTTTTGTTGACGTTCATCAGCTCTGGGTGGGGACCACTGGCATGTCGAGCTCGCGGCACATTATACTGCCCGCACAAACCACCGCGAGTGCCTCCAGTGCCGCCTTTCACCGCCACCTCCACAGATGGGGTTGTCCCACCTCACAGGATAACCACATCGGCTTTGGGACAATGCAATGGGGACAGGTTCCCATCCTCGCCACTTGACCCGTGCGCAAAGGCGCCGCCACCTTTTGCTCTTTGGTCCCCTCTGCCTATAAGAGGGGTACTAAGAGCCGCCACCTCCAGGGTTCAATTGGTTTCACCCAAGATGTCTCTGATCACCCCAGGCTACTGTGCCCCACCACCACAACAAGGCTTGAATCATGGTGGGCGGCATTTTCTTAGGTACTCCTAAGAACATTATTGTGATATTTTTTTGTAACAAATAACACACATTCAGCTTGTTCTATACATTTTATAAAAGCGATATAAGGATATCGGCCTTGCAGCATTACAGCCGAATGGAACCGGCGCGAATGAGAAAGTATCTCTCCTTAAGAACAAGCTGATTGGCTTGGACTGGTGTGTCCATAACATTTGCTGGCTTGTGGCGATTGATTATGCGTTTTCTTATTTTCAAATGCTTTATGCCTGAATTCATTCTATAAAGTTATCGCTAAGTGTGTATGTAATTAATATATATTTATAGGAAATAATAAATAATAGTATTCCTTATTAACCTGGGAAAACGGAAAATAAAATGAATACCTATTTAAAATAATCTTTGTCATAGACTTTCAAATCATAACAATTTGAAATTAGTTTGGAATTTCCATCTGTATTTATGAATTAGGCTTATCTCTGTCAACCATGTTACAGTTAATATAGAACCTACTTAAATAAATCATCCGTGAGCAAAAAATCGCGCATAACAGAACGAGCCGGGGATATAACAAAAGAAAAGAACAATGAGGAACGCACACGGACGAGGAAGATTTATGTAATTTTAAATAAAAATTGAATATGAGGTGAGCCGGGTGTCTTGGGATGCACATCTCTAGAAATTTCTGTCGCAGCTTATATCTTTTCCTACACAAAATGCAAAATTTCCAACAGCAGACGCGCGTGGGACTTGAAATTTACATAAGACTTTCTATAAGACTTAAACTGCGTCTCATTTAAGCAATCCTTAAGATTTCTTCTCCTTTAATTAAATTTAAAAAATCCTACTTTATGCTCGGCTTATGTAACTTTGGCCGTAAATTCCGAGAGGCATTTGGAATAAATGGGGCACAGATATTTCTTATCGACAGTAACGCAGGCGAGAAATTTCGCTTATTGATTAACAATAAAAAAAAAAACTAACGCGCGATTTTAAGCGTTAAGCGCTTAAACACGTTATGTGACCGCGTAACCTCATCACAACAGCAAGGGGTAGTGCTGTGGTGCAATGCATCCGACAAAACGATAGCGGTGCTGACGTATATCATGTGACTTATGAGATTTCGGATTTATCACAAGCGCTACCTCTTGGAAAATCCGATGGGACGGCATTCCGAGACGACCGCATAGAAATCAGGCACTATATTTACGCCTTAACGTCTGACACGGGCATGTAGCACCACATAAATGGTACTGCGTACCATTACCAAAAATTGGAAAATGCTAGTAGTAGTTAGATTAGACTACTTTCAAATCTCTAACGGACGGAGAGGGACGAAGGGCAACAGATCTGTTTACCAGTAATGCGGATGCTTTTTCGTATGCTCCCTTATACTATAATAAAAGTCAGAATATTGTCGCCATTGAGTTTTGTGTGATGCGGGGAAATACGTTTACGCGACATCTCCGGCCCTGGGGTCCGGTTGCGTGTACGGCTTATAATACAGGTTAGCGCCGAATACGCAATAAAACCATTGCGAGTGCCACCAATACGGCCTTTGGTGAAAACCCTGGAAACTGTTAATCATCATGCCACCTCGATGGCTAATTTATCTCTACAAAGCGGTTTGTCCCACACCTTGAAACCACTATAACAACTACGGGAGCTACTGTCTAAAGTCATCGGTTGCCCTAACGTTGTAAGAAATCTCTCGCACATAAGATGCATTGACATAGCAATTTATTGATGTTCGGGGGATTACTAGTCGTAAAAAGGAACAGACTCCTCGTTTGTCCCCCTGTAACATGACAAAAAATGAGATGCATAAGACAATGCCAGGATGAAACATAATGCAACAAATAAATATATGAAAAATTATTGCATCTACAGATTTTATACGAAACATGAAAAACGCGAATCAAAGTAACACAAAGGAAGCAGCTTATCAGCATACAAACTGGAGGGAAAGCCAGTGCTTCAAGCCGGGTACTAATGGGAAGGAAGCGTATAAAAAGTACTGTACACGCAGACGACCGTCATCCTTCACTACGCCACAAAGGAAACTACACCATTGTGTTTCGAGTATTACTGTTGGGGACCGACGTGGGCACAGGGGAGAGGCGGGTGCGTTTTTCGGACCTGAGCGTATGCTGTGGAAGTGAAGTGAAGCACAATACAGCTTCGTCGGATGTTATGAGTGCTCGTCTTGCGACGGGAGTAGTTTTGGTGCCGAAAAGGGGACCGGGGGGTGGGAAGAAATCTGTCGCGTCAAAACTAAATGATATCAGATTATAGCATAAAGCTAATGTCGTCCTGGCCAAATTGCGGCTACTAGCCAGATCGCTGTACAATGTGCAGATGTGTACAACTTGTTATAGTGCACAAGTGTCTGCGCAGACACAAGTTCCCTAAGGAAATCAGGCGCGAGACTTACGGCTTAACGTCTGACACGGGCGCGTGGCACCGCGTACGTGTGACCATTACCATAAATTGAAAAATCCTAGTAGTAGAGAAAAACCGAGACATCATGTCTGCGCCACGCTAACCACTGGTCTAGTCCACTATACGTCAATGTACCAATTATTTATTAAACTATCCATTTCGCTCTTCACTTAGACCGCACGCAAGACGCCCGTGCAACTTGTGACGTCTTTTGAACTAGCGTACATTGAAGCCTAACCATGCAAATTATGAGGTATACGCTCGAAGCTCCACTCCGCTACACATGTACGCCGCTCCTGTCATTTGCCACGCTTTGACTTGCCAGTGCGTTCGTAAATTATAATTACTCAACGTTAATTAATTTGATGCATCAGTTTGTTAGCTACGGTAGTGATTGGGTTTAGGAAGATAGAGGCCGAATAGACGCTGATTGTTCGAAGAACGACCTTTTCCCAGTAGCGTTGCGAACAAACTGTGGACACTACGTTAGCCTAGTCATGTACAAAACCTCACGATGGTTTAAGACTTGTGGTGGCGGTGGGGGATAAGTAGCTGGGGGAGAATCCAGAGTCCATGGGCGAAGCCAACCGATGAGCCTGCTCTTTGTATCCTTAGCATAAGAAGACGGGACTAAAAAGAAGGAAGACTAGGAAATCTTAAGGGAATGGCTAGTCATCGAAGCTCGAGAATTCTTTTCCCCGTGTCACGAAAAGAATGTGCCGCTAGGACTTGTCGTATATATTTAAGATTAGTATGGTTAAACTAGAAGAGAGAATGGGAGACTAATACAAGCTGATTATGTTGACTAGGTACTGAGTGGTAGATTCTTGTTGTATTTATTTTTTACAAATAGAGTAATGGACTTACGAGTCGGTTAGCTTGTTAAAATGGCAGCGGTCACATACCCAGAAAAACAGACTAAATGAAAAAATATGATTCGAAGATGAGTTATTGTTTCCATCCACATTTCCTTCCTTGCGACCGTGAACCTTTGCACGGGTACCCATACATTTTCGTAACGATTCGGTACTATCAATCATACTTTCCGTAAGCGTCGTCTCTATGAAGCCCAATCTTTCCTTTCTGTATAAAAATCTCATGTCACTCTGTTTGTCTGCGATCGACACCGAAATTACTGAATTAATTTTTAAGAAATATATGCTCTATTTGATATCGATTAGTAAAGCGTGGCCGAGTCAGTAGACCGTTTAAATAATTTCTCGGTTTAAAACCAGGATAATGTGATACATAATTAATAAAACAATACAATTATATAAATATATATTTCATTTAAGTAGCTTCAAATATCTTTGATTATTATTTATCTTAGATTTTTCTTTTTTTTCCGCTACCCATACCCGACCACTGCTACCCCTGTGTCTCGAGGATCGACAGCATCATCTACTATGAACCCATTGATATGATCGCAGGGAGCCCGAGGGAAAATTTGGAACTGTATTGGGACCCGCAACCAATGTAATCCGAGGTAAGTACGAGGAGTTGGAAGTAATTCCTATGCCCTTCCCTAATCAAGGCGGAGAAAATACAACAATGACTTATACAAGCCGAGAAAAGAGAGGGCAGCCAGGTGAAGCCCAGCTGCTATGCACCACGGAGATGTGTACAAATGATTGATACGTTAACATTGACTACTCGTTGTATTTGAAATATTACGAGTGAGATATAATCTAGATATATAATAAAGATACATCTCAAACGACATTTTATCGTGAGTGGAAAATACACACTTAGCTCAGAACTCGAGTGTCTCAGCCAAGGCTCTGAGTGTGACAGAATATAAAACATGGCCGCCGAGGAGTGTTTGTACTTTTTAAAGAATAAGACGAGCTCGATCCGCACATTCAGCGTGGAACGGCGCGAAATACTCAATAAATACTTATTTACTTTTTACTCCTTCCAGAGATTTCGCTGCGATATCAATCTGAAAGTTGGAATATAAATAGCTTTACATTTTATACAGCTTAGAACCTGCAGCCGATCTCCAACGTCTATAATTAAATCGATTAAAAAGTTTCGAAAAATGAATGCATGCCTATGACTAAAATTGGATTCGCTGTATTTAAAACTATCTTAAAATGTATACATACATAGGGCGTAGCTGCTGTGAGTCACGTGCTACGTATAACAAACATGTTTGCCGCCGCTATATAAAAAAGTTATTATTTCAGAGAAGAGGCTTGTAAAAGCGAAGGTAACGAACAGCAGAACCCTTTGATGTCTGCCGACATCCAGATGTCTATACATCCGTGTAACCCTTATGTAGATATGTTTTGCTCTTTCTGGCTCCTGAAATCTCGCAAGGTGGACGAAACGAGACATAACTTTTACTTCACGGCGGTATAATGTGAGCGAGAGTAGCCCCGGGCGTGCCGGTCCAATTCAGTTGCAGTGCAGCCTGCACCTATTATGATGTTCTCATGATGATAAAGAACTGTATATACTTGTTTTCCTAATAACAGAACATGTATATTTTTTACACGACGGGACATACGAGCAGTAGAAGGCTTTTGATGAGTGCCGACGCCCATAAACATCCGCATAATAGTTATGTCAGTGCGCTGTCCTTCTTTCATGCTCCCCTTCAGTGGGCCTACATTAGATTTAGTGATGATTATTAAATATCGACTTCCTAGAAGTGACGGCCGACGGTGATTCGTACCAATTAGGGGCATAACTGAGGGAGCAACTCAAATAAAAGAAGAGATATAATACCATCAGTTTTATCCTCTAATTGGGAATACGTAGGCCCGGAACAGACGGCGAGGGTTTGACGGGAACGTTTTTTAATTTCTTTATAGTATCAGGGTGTAACATATCATCTGAAGCCGTGTGGCGACTGCCGACGCTCCAGCCAGCGGAAACTATCAAACCACATGAGACGCGACAGCAGAGCTGTCGTTATGTGGCACTATTATGTGTGGATAAACGAGAGGCCGAAGTTGGGGAACAGAGCCGTTGAGCTAAGCGCCGTGCATTTTCCTCGGCTAAGTACTTCTTGCTACGGCTTTACCCGTCCGTGGAGGAGGGTGGACTGTGCATGGGCGGAGGTGGGTAATTCGTGAATATTTCAACAATGATGGAATAATAAATAATGTATATTCTGTTATGGCATGGGTTCAACAATGAAAAATAATGAATTAAAGGAAGGGGTAGTGCCATGTTGCATAGGAGGATGTAGTGTGATGCACCATGCAACGGAATTGGGCCGGCACGACCGGGGCAGTACCTTTCACTCACATAATACCGGCGTAAAGTGACAACGTCACCCGGCACCCAACGGCAGCCGGTGGCCCATTGGGGGAGGTGTTGAGAGGCCACCATGGTTCAAGCCTTGTCGTGGCGGTGGGGCGTAGTAGCCTTGGGTGAACTCAGGCGAAGCAAATTGAACCGAGGGGATCTTTGTACCCCTCTTATAAGAATAGGGGGCTTAAAGATCAAGAGGAGGAACCGTTCTCGGTACCCCTCTAATAAAAGGAGGGGACCTAAGAGCAACAGGACGCTTTTGCGCAGGGGGAAGTGGCGAGGATGGGAACCTCACCCAACCCAGGGCCGGTGAAGGCGCGTAAATGCGTTTTCCCGCGCCAAAGAAACAAAGGTGTTGAGAGGGCGACGCATCTGCGTAACAATGATGCGAATGTCGTCATTAGTCATCAAAAAGCTCCCTTTTCGTTTTTGCCCGTTTGCCCCCTTATGCTATAAAAAGAAAAACTAGAACTGTATTTTTGTATTTTTAGAAAATTGTTGTTTCACGGACGCCATGTGTGAAATTGTTGTTTCACGGACGCCATGTGTGAAATGTCTTTATTTTACTGCGACCCATTTCAGCGCAACCTTAAGTTTTAGGCATTTGATTGAAAAAGTTCCTCACTTTCTTTTCCCTTCTAATCGGCTTAAGGCTTCAAACAATCAATTAGGGAGGGGGGGGGGGTTTATTCCGAATTGTAAGTTTGGGAGTGTTGTTTTAGTACTTCACCTCTCAGATGCTTCAAGTGTACACTTATTAAAGTAGCCCGTGACCCGTGAAAGTGGAGATTTTATACGACCATTCCATCGTGTTAGTACATGGAAAGAGACTTTTCTCTTAGTAAGAGATATCATAACATACTTATATAATGTCATCTAGATACCTTCTGAAACCTCCTTTCTGGGAGCAAACGAGCAATATGTGTCATTTAACGGCTACAACATATAGTAATATCATCACCGCAGCACCCCATCAGTTTGCAGTACTTGCTTTCTTGTCCATGACCCAAGCAAACTCCACGACTATCCAAGTCAAACGCCACAGCATATTTTCTGTCCATTTGCTCCAGTACAACACGAGCCCCACCATTCATATTTGGCTCTTTATTAGTACTATACCAATGGTACTTCCATCCATGTTAGTGCTGTACTAATGGTACTTACATCAATGTTAGTGCTGTACTAATGGTACTTACATCAATGTTAGTGCCATACTAATGGTACTTACATCTACGTTAGTGCTGCTAGTAGTAGTAGTTGCTAATTGCAACTTTATTAATAACCTGTAAAACCAGCCCTATATATACAAGAACGGCTCATTTTAATATAATAATGATGTCAACCGGCTAATTCGGTTGCGATCACCGAAATGCGACGAATCCCAGACTCGCACACCGCCTCTATACAAGCATGTGAGTCACTCAACTGGATAGGCCCATTTTGTATTTTAAAGAAGGACAGAAATACATTATTTATTTGATCACAGCACAAAGACAAAGCAACGCCTAATTGGTTAGCTTCGGCATAACGCAGGTAGTCATGTGTGGTACCAAACAGCGGTTTTGAACCTCAATCGGTTTGCATAAAGTAAAGCATCGTCATTATCAGCCCTTTTCGGTCCTCTGCTGGACATAGCCCTCTTTTAACTAACGCCAAGATGGCCGATCTCCTACTGCTCGCATGCAGCCCGGACCAGCTACTGCAGGGAGATCGTCTTCCCACCTGGTGAACGGTCTAGCAACACTTCGTTTTTCTAAACGCGGCCTCCACTCCAAAAAAAAAATATGTAAATTAAAGCATTTCTTGTTCAGAGGGTAAGTGTCCACTTCCACGTATCCTTCTTCCCGCTTCTCGGTGTACGGAGGGAGTACGTCCCTCCTATAAAAGAGCGGTCGGAACCTTTTGACTATCGACGTCAACAAACACGTCACACAGACAAATATTTTGTCTCTCCTCCGCCTATAGAAACACGACAACATGTGTGTAGATACATTATATTAGACATTTTACTGTGTAACGTTGTTTGTGTTATATTAATTAATCATCATTTTAGGAAGAGGTATGCTACATCCTCTGGGCCGGCACGTTCGGGGAGGTACATCTCACTCACATAATACCGCCGTAAAGTAACATCTTCAGTGTCGCGTTTAGTGCGGTTTGTGAGCCGCCAGTGGCTCAT